>JAQZBX010015906.1:0-37040 GCA_029593785.1 Cabassous unicinctus
ACAATGAAGTCCTCTTGAGTGAAACAACTTTGCCCTGTAAAAAGGCCTGGCCAGTTGTCTTAGTTTGCCAGAGCTGCTATGACAAATACCACACACTGGTTGGCTTAAACAACAGGAATGTATTTATTGTCTCACAGATTTGGAGGCTAGAAGTCTGACATCAAGATATTAGCCGTATTGTTATAACTCTGTGTCATGAAGAAAAGGTAAAATTATGATCAACACAAATATGTAATATGTGTTGGGAAAGTTTTATCTTAATTAAAAATTTCTTTAAGTAAAAAAAAAATACTGGCAGGCCATATTTTTTCTGAAGTATGTAACATTCTGGTGGTGGCTAAATCTGCCTCTGTCACATGGCAATCTGTCTCTTATTCTCTCTTCCTCTGGGTTCTATTTGTGTGCCCAATTTTCTTTCCTCATAAGGACTTCAGCATATTGGATTAAAGTCCACCCTCATTTGGTTTCACCTCATTATCACTAATAACATCTTCAAAGGTTTTATTTACAAATGGGCTTGCACTCACAGGACTAGGGATTAGGACTTGAACGTATCTTTTGTGGAGGACATGATTCAATCCCCAGCAATAGGTTTGTCTTGGACCAGTCAGTCACTGGAACATGGAATTTGGGTCCTCCAGAGGTAAAGGGTCTGGGGGTAGAAAGACCAGTGTTGGGAAAGAGGGAAGGAGGCTGCAGGCAAAGACTGTGATAGACATACAGGATGAATTTCATTAAGAGGCCAAATCAGTGACTGAGGAGAAAATGCGTGAGATGAGGACTAGTTGGAGACTGGTATGCTGTTTGGAACTAGTTTTGGATGGTATGGGATAGTTAGCTTGTTTGGACTACTGGGGCTCAGATCTGAGATGGGAGAAGTCTTGATGTCATAAGGAAAAATTTCTATCCCTTTCTCTTCTAGATAAAAGCAGAAACAGGAAATTACAAACTAGATAGCAAGACTTAGCTGGGAGACATTTCTTACAAGTTATCTCTTTTGTAAATAACTTCATGCAAAATAAATTTGGGGCTTCAGAAAGAGTAAAAAGAAAGCTCAAGTTGATGATTGAAGAGGCAAATAGCATAGGAAAACATGAATATTTCTTGTGCAATTTTTTGCTGGCATGAATAGATCTGAAATAGATCATTTTAGGAAGGGAAGAAGAAATACTGAAACCATCATGGCTAATCTAGACTTGTTGGTCTGTCCCAAATGAATCACTATAGAGAAGCAAGGAATGAAAACCAACAAGAGGAAAATGGTGTGTAACCTCCAGGGTAGGCTCTAGGCTTTAGTTTTTCTTGAATGTAGGAATATTGAATTAAGGTATAAAGACCCTTCCAGCTCGAAAAATCTTCTGATCTTGAGTCTCTTCTAACCATTAAATTCTGGATGTGTTTTTCTTGCTCTATAGTAAACTCCTTGGAATTAAGCATTTGTTTTGTGTTGGGTGTGTAGCAAACTATCATTAATGAATATTCAACTTTCAGGAAATATTATCCACACACTAATAAGTCTTCGCTTCTGAGGTCAAACTGACCTTTGCCAGGGAAGGAGAGACAGTTGTGAAAAAGAGAACAAATTGCTTAACCTTATATTTTAATATCACATTGAGTCAGATAGTGGCAAAGCATACCAAAATAAAATCAGACAAGCAATGAACAGAGCTTCAACAAAATAGTCTGCTTTTTGGAGGGTGTAAACCATATTTGCAGTACCTTCTTCTGACTCAATTCATAAAAAGCACCAAAACTCTCCATTAGCACAGTTCCATACCTTTTGATGTATATAATAGTTCTTCCTCTTTAGCCAAATAAAGCATTACATGAGCAAGGGAAACCTTTCTGAAAGGCTGTGTATCTATCACACCTGCAGGTATAGCAAGTGATTCTATTATTTCCATAGAATTGAGAACTGTTGCCCTATTTCTTCTGTGGCCCTGGAGAGTGTTGATAGGAAGAACCACACAACTTAGGCCAGAGAATTTTGTAGGAGATGCTTACACATTGTGATAGGTTTAATAATGTACCTCAATATAGGCATGTACTTAATCTTAATCCTGAAGCATTATCCCATAAGTAATTCAACAGACCGAATGTAGAGTCATATTTAGAAATGAGAAAAAAAGCATGTCTTTTTGGTCAATCTTTTCTAGCCATCTGCTTCAAGGGATCCATCTTAGTTTGCTAGGGATACTACGACAAATACTACACAATGGGTTGGATTAAACAACAAGAATTTATTGGCTCATGGTTTTAGATGTCCCAACCAAGGTGCCAACAAGGCCAAGCTTTCTCTCAGAGTTTGTAGTGTTCTGGTGATGGCTCATCTCAATTGTTGTGGTTACTTGACTTACATCTCTTTCTCCATCACATGGCGATATCCTTAGCTCCCTCCTGTGGCATTTTCTGACTTCTGATTTCCACAGAACTTCTGGCTACTGATGGTTTCTGTTTTCTACTGATTAACTGTGTCCAAATTTCCTTGCTTTATAAGGCCTTCAGGGAAAAGGATTAGGGCCCAACATGATTCAATTTGGTCACACTTAAAAGATGTTATTCACAAATGAGTTCACCCCTTAACTGATAATACATCTTCAAGGGATCCTATTTACAAAAGAGTTCATACACATAGGAAGGTAGATTACGATTAAGAACATGTGTTGTTGTTGTTGTTTTTTGGAGGGGGGAGTGGTACATGATACAATCTACTACAGCATCCTGAGTATTTTGTATGATATTTTCTGCCTATCTGTTTCACATGATGCACTAAGATGGTAGCAGTTCTAGTATATTTCATTTCCATAAAAATATTTCTTAAATAATCTATAGTAAATGAGGAATTGTTGTCAGAATGAGTAAAAAAAGAAGTAGAAGCCTGAGGCTAACCAGTGATTGTTATATCAGAGATCAGAGATGGAAATAGCTGTATTCGGGATCATTTTGGAGAGTCAAGGTCAATCAAAAAATTATTTTCCTGGGTCACTCTTCAAAATTGATTTAAATTCTTGGCTAAGGTTACTTTTAATTTTCCACTGCAACAGGACCCATTTCAGAATCATTTTTGTATTCCTATGTCACCTAGCCCAATGTCTCTAAAATGGAATTGCATTTTAATGATAATCATTGGATCCATGGTAATCTTTTATGGAAGAAAAATATAAAACAATTATGAAGACTTAGGAAAATAGGTTATTTTGGGGGGCTGGCTTATCACAGATTGGATGACTCATTCTTGGGTGGAGTGGAGACATTATAAATTTTTATTTCTTTTGTGGCTTCTTTATATTCAAACAACTTGATATATTGAAATTGCAAAGGACTTCCTGGAAATTTTTTTCCAATTCATCTTTTATTGATCCCATGATCCAGACACTTTCAAATTATGGTGCTGTTGCTGAAATACTAATAATGAGAGTCTCCATGGCTACCACCAGAATGCTACAGACTTTGGAGAAAGCATTGGCCTGCCAGTACCACAATATTGGACTTCTAACCTTCAAAGACAATAAATTCCTGTTGTTTAAGGTATTGCGGTATTTGTCATAGCAGTCCTGGCAAGCTAAGACATCTATCAAGTAGATGAAAGGTATTTTTGCATGGTTGGTTGGTTCATTGGTTAGTTTTGATGCCCTTACATCATCCAGCCACCCATCTATCAGTTAATCAAAAATATTCAGTGTCTATAAATAATATATAAATAGAATTGTCTCCCTATACTGAAGAAACTTTTTGGCTATTTTGATTGCAAAGCCAATGCACATGAAAAAAGCAGAGAACAATTTAATGCTCAAAAACACTTTACAACTGTGAATTCAGTGCCTA
This sequence comes from Cabassous unicinctus, assembly GCA_029593785.1. NCBI lineage: Eukaryota > Metazoa > Chordata > Mammalia > Cingulata > Chlamyphoridae > Cabassous > Cabassous unicinctus. The sequence goes on from JAQZBX010015906.1 coordinate 3,826, forward strand.
TGAGTTCTGAAAGTACAGGCAAGAAAGAGATCAAAACAGGATGGAATATTTGGGCAAGGTGTCTTAGAGACAGGATGGATTGAGTTGAGTTAAATAAATAGAGAAGGCAGCATTCCAAAGGAAAACGTATCCTCTCAGGATACTCATTATTTTCAGAGCTCTCCTGCCTCCTGCCCAGGTGCTCAGGGGAATGAGGAAACTCTCGGCATCCCAAGTCTACAGCTGAGTCCTTGGCAAGCCCCAGTCCTTCCACTCTGGGCCAGCATCCCACATTCCAGATCTTTCCTTACTTGTGAAAGTTCAACTGTCCCATGTCCCTTCTTTAAGGAGTCTAGCGTCGGCTAAGGCTAATTTATTTGTCTTTTAATAAATGAATTCAGTGAGTGAATAAGACATGTTTCTTAAAGCATTTTACAGGAAAGAAAAGTAAACATGTATCTCAAGAAGTAGGGAAGAAGAGCCAGAGTCCCAAAGTGGCAATCTAAGTTAAAATAGCTTGAAATTATATGTTTTACCCTTTAAATTCATGAAAAAAAATGTACTTGCTCGTCATACAGATATCCATCCACGTCTTTCTTCTTTCCTTCATTGGGGTCTTGGCTCAGATGTCATCTTCTCAATCTTCCTAACCAGCCTCTCCGAAAGAGAGTCCTTTGCTCCACATGCAGTCCCCTTACCCTGCTATATTTTCCTTCTGAGTACTTATCCCCACCTACTGCTTATTCATGTATTAGATTCCCACACTGGAATATCCCACGTGTAGGTCTAGAGCTTGTACTGGCACAAAAGTAATCACCCAATAAATATTTGTTAATTGAACAAATTCTACTCTGTAATATGCATGATTTTCTTATTCATTAAAAAAATGAATGCTTTAACAGGGAGATTTTTTTTTTACCTTTTTCAAAATACATTTGAGTAACATTAATGCCCTATGAATGTTTACCCAGAGGCTTTATTGGGTCTTGTGACAAACCACCCTGATCTGCCAGGAATACTCATTGCCCATTTTGTGAAATCTAGCTTTAAACTTGAGGAGTGAGTTTGATGGTGATTTTAAGGAGTGTTTCAGGGGATTGTAAGGGGGCACCTTTCCTTCAGTCACAGTGATATCATGCTGGACACTATCCTATCCTCTGTAGAGGACACAGGGTCCTCAGGTACCCACGTGCCAGCTACATTCATGTTAGTCCTTTGTGGAGGTAGAACTGAAGCAGGGGTATCTTCTTCCCATCTGTGCCAAAATATGGGTTCCCACCAACCAGTGTCTGGTTTGGATTCCTTCAAGCAAATTATACAGTGGACCATAGCTTAGGACTTCTATTCACTAAACAGAGTCTCACTATAATCAGTCCAGGCAGTTTCTCTGAGACTGTGACACTGCCCCTGTCTTTAGCAGTGTCAATAGCTCCATCTGCCAAATGAAGAGGCACCTGAGAGCTTGTTTACCCAAAAGACTTAATTGAGTTATTGCAGCTTTAACCAAAGTCCTCTCATGAGCCACGATTGAGATGCTAGCTCTAATTCCTGCTCTGTCACCAACTTCCAGTATGACTTTGGAAAAGTCACTTGACTCTTTACGCTTCAGGTTTCTCATTTGAAACAATAGGAAATTTTATTAGATTAAGTCATTCATTCAACAACTATCTATTGAACACCTACTAAGCTCTAAATAGTCTCCAGGATCCATTCTATAATAGCTCAGGAATTCTATGACTCCCATCCTTCTCTCCTAACTGTTCCAGCCACTCTGTGTGGAACAATGGCCACCCTCTGGGTATTTCCTAGGGTTAGCATTAGACTAGCGACTGTCTCCAGAGAATGTGCCCTCATGCCATTTGATGTGGCTGAGAGACCATGAGCAACTCTGAAACAAGCTCACGATTTTGGCTAATGTGCCTCAAACTGCCTCAACAGCACACAGTAATAGCATTGCCTGGAGCAGGGTTTCAAGCTACTGCAAATTGCAACCGGCTGCAGCAACAGACCTGCACACTGGAGTACCTTGTTCTGGGACCTTCTATAACCTTACGACATCCTGAGGGTACTTCCAGTCCCCAGTTAATGAATGCACTTCAAGTGATTATGAAACACTGAGGAAGATGCCAAGCTTAAAGTGTCACTGAGAATACAGAAAACAGTTAAATGACAGACTAGTATATAACTTAAAATATATACAGTATGTACGTAAGTAAAGGCTCGGATAAACAATGGCATCAAAAAAGAATAATGGAGGTCCAAGAAAGAGGCTGGAGAAGCCAAGGAGGGGCTCATAGAGGAAGTGACCAGAAGCCTCACAACTGGTCTCAGTGGACGCGACACCAGAGAGTACACGGCTCTGCTTGACCCACTGCCCTTGGACGGGGAGGGAGGCGTAAAAGGAGCAATTCATGCTGACCAGTGATCCGAGTAGACTCAATATTGAGACTGAATACAGTCCCAGTAGAATGTATTCATTGGTGCTAAAGAACCTACAGGATATTTGCTTTTGCCCTCCTGACAGGAAGCTCACGGTTAACTTCCAGATATGCCTGGCCCAGCTATTTCTCTGCTTCTTGTGGCTGCTGGTTCTGTTTTCCTCTGAACTGGCCTATTTTGGGTGGTTTTAATACTCTTAGTGGTCACAAATTCTTTCTGAAAAGAAGTGAAATATAAATAGTAAAATTTTTTTCTAATTAGTCCTAAATATATTCAATAATACTGACCTTTGCCCAGGCCACTGCATCTGAATCCTATAACCAATTAGCCATAAAACTGACCCTAAGAATGATTTAAACATATTAGTATTTTAACAGTTTAAAAGCATTAGTTCAATTTCTAAAAAACTCGGCAAAGTCACGACTTTAATAGATACATGATCTATTAAAATAATTTATAAACATTGACTTAACAAGATTTTATAGGATGAATTTTATTAGAAACAGGGTACACCTTTAGCTTTACTCAAAAAAAAAAAACAAAACTGGAGTTGTGGTACAGTTTGTGCTACTGTTTATTCACTACTGCCACCTTGTGGCCACTCTCCAGTCAGCACGTCGTAGAATTCGTTAAAACAGTCTCAGTTGAGGGGAAAATAAGATAGAGTAAGAACTGGTTCCTGTATCTCCCAGCTCCCAAAATCCAGAAAATAATTTGTGAAACAAATTGTTAACTGGCAACATTACAGTTGACATATTTTAATTGAGATCTTGAAATTTATTATTTCAACTTGAGGGTACCCAAACTTCTAAATGATCTAATTCATAAAGATGGTAACTATTTAGATACAGCATAATGTAATGACTAAGAACATGGGCCCCACAGTCATATTATTTGGGTATGATTCCTGGCTCTGCCTCTTTCAACTGAACCTCAGTTTTCTCATCAGTAAAATGGAGATAATAGTATCTATCTCATAAAGTTGTTTTGAAGATTAAATGAGAGATTACATTTAAAATACCTTAGAAAACAGCCTAACATATAGCAAGCACTCAGTAAACGATAATTATTATTACATCTTTACAGGGGGAAACCACCATCGTGTATAAAGCTCTGAGATAGAACAGCAAGAGGTTGGGGCTAGGTGTGTCCCTAACTTTCTGTGTGACCTTAGACAAGTCGCTCAGCATCTGAGTCTCGGCTCCTCTATAGAACAGGCAAGATTTTTAGGTCTCAGCAGTATCAAGTAAAGGCCACATCTCCCAAAGAGGCTTGGGAAAGGACACTTCTAAGGTCAGCTTCAAGGCAGGGACAGACTAGGGTGGAGATGGTATAAGGAAAGACACAAAACAGGTATCCTGCTTTAAAAAAAAAAAAAAAAAAAAAGACAAAATGCACAATTGTGAATCCACGTCAAGAATGAAGTTCCTCAGAGTTTATATTTTATGTTTACATTTTTATTACTAATTTTTGTGAGTAGTTCACCTTGATTTTCAAATAGAAATTAGCATCGCCCCTCAGGGCATGTAAGTCGTATTATGCCATGATTTGATTCTCTCTTTTGGGAAAGAATGTGTTCTTTTCCATAATTTCCCACACTGCCCCAACCCTGACTATGACAGGGAAAGCATGTTCTTTGAAAACTTGCAGCTTCCCCTCCCCCTCTTCCAGCCTAATGCGTGTACTTTTCTAATTCCAGTCTAACATAAACTGTCCTCCACTAAATTAAGTTGAAAAGGCATCGTTTTGTTAGAGAGTTTCACTTCTGTACTAAAAGGCCTCGATCTTCGGGAGCTTTCTAATCCCCCAAAGGTATTTCTGAAAGGTAAACAATAAAGAAACCACTTTCCCTTCTATTTTCAGCTATTCTAGATTCCATTGTAAGGATTAGAAACTGCCTTTAGTCAAATTTCATGATTCAAAGCTAACCATTTACAGCCTAAATGTTACCCTGTGACGGCCTAATTCCTGAACCCTGCGAGACAGGGGCCAAAGGTTTGCATTCAATGAGAGCACCAAGCCTTTCTGGCTCAGCCGCTTCTACATCAGGCCAAGCACAGGCTGGTGGCCGCATCTGCACTAGGATGTAATGGAAGCCAGTTCCCAGGCAGCCGGAGCCCTTGGATGGTTGCGGCTTTAAGCACACAACAAGGTCATTTTGTTTTAATAGATGGATCAGCTACACTGCAGTTAATTTGTTTTTACTGTTATAGCCCCATAATATGACTCAGTGAGTGAGAGGGAGGAACTGGGCCAATGGTTTCTAAATCCAGTTATTTCTGTTGTCTTGGCAATCAAATCTAAGGGACAACATGGCATTCGATTATCTGTAAGTGATAAATTTATGTGACCATTTATGCAATATCACAATAATGCCACATATATACAGTATGGCCAACATAGGCACCCAAATCTGCCACAGCCTTTTAAAACATATTTTTAAATAAATATATTACAACTGAGAGAGCTGGTACCTTAAGCATTCAGGAACCCAGGAACATTCAGAAACTGAAAGAAATGTGATTACCACTAGAGGAACTGATTTAGTCTATTTAAGCAACAGACTTCCCAATTTTCAAACTTTTGTTGCCATTGGCTCCTCTTCAATTAACTTGTGAGTTTATGAGTAAACAAAGGCATAATTTGGAAATTTGGTAATTTGGAAATTATATATTCAAGGACTTCTAGTCTGGTATCCAAAGAACCCACGTAGAAGAACTTCAGCATGTTCATGGGGTCCCAGAAATTATATGGGAAAAATTTGTATAAGTAGACATTTTTCTCTATTTCTCAGATTCTCAAAAGGATTTAAGGTCTTAAAAATGTTTCTGACTAAAGATGGTAGATTGTAAACACATTTATTTCCTCCCTCCTGAAAGTTCGCTAAAATGACAGCAATATTTTATTTTGTTTTTGTTTATTCATAAACTCACAAAGATAATTGAAGAAGAAACAATGGCAACAAACGTTTGAAAATTTAAAAGCTGTTGCACAAGTAGCAACTAACATAACAGGTGCGAGAAAGTAGAAGTTAAGTGAGGTATGGGAAAACTGAGAAGCAACTAACATAACAGGTGCAAGAAAGTAGAAGTTAAGCTAGGTATGGGAAAACTAAGAAGCAACTGAATTTATACCAGAGAATCCTGTGGTAGACAGAGTAACGGCCCCCCAAGATGTCCACGCCATAATTCCCAGAACTTGTGAATATGTTATCTTACATGGCAAAAGGGACTTTGCAGATGGGATTAAGTTAAGGATCCTGAGATGGGAAGATTATCCTCTTTCATCTGGTGGGCCCAATGTCATCACAAGGGAAAGAGGCAGGAGAGTTGCAGTGAGATAAGGAGACCTAGGACAGAAGTGAGGTTGCAGTGATATGAGCCCAGGAGCCAAGGAAAATGAAAAACCTCTAGAAGATGGAAAAGGCAAGAAATGAATTCCCCCCTAGAGCCTCCAGAAGGAACGCAGCCCTTCCGGTACTCTGATTTCAGCCCTGTAAAACCATTTTTGGACTTCTGACCTCCAGATCTGTAAGGTAAGAAACATACAGTGTTTTAAGCCACCAAGTTTCTGATAATTTGTAACAACAGAATAGGAAACTAATACAAACTCTGAGGCACATCACAGCACTGAAGACCAAGAGAAGAATTGGAGGTTCTATTACTGTTGAATAAAGGAAGAAATGGAGAACAACTAGCAGCTTCTGCACATGTGAGATGAACTCTCAAGACAACAGCTGTACAGCAGGTACAGAAAATAATCAGTCCAGACTAAAGAATGCTAGAGGCTCTGGGAGAGATTTCTTTAAGAAGATGCAATTGATAGACTAGCTAATCAGTTTTCATACATGGAGAGGTTTATATAATTGAAGAAATGTTTTAGCTTGATTTTAATAGATAGGTAAAACCTAAACAAACAAAAGCAGAAAACAGTTATTAACTTGGGGGAAAGCCAAATGTACAAGAAAGGAAAAAATAATCATAATATATTATTAATACATAGGCCAGCTGTAATTCACATTTATGTAATCAAAATAATAAAAACACTGAACAATAGCCTAACAAAAATTACTACATGATTATATTAGAAGTATGGCCAAACAGAAATTATAAAGTTTTGTGATGAAGGTGGAGAATTTAAAAAGAGCTAAACTGATTTCTGGTTTCAGCTCTAACATGTGAAGAGCTTGCAAGCCATCACTCCTGTCCTGTCCAAAAGGAAAAAGCTGAACAAACTAAAAATCAGCAACTCTTCTTTGATCCATCAGAGAATTGAGGTCACAGGATACACTACTGTCACCTTCAAAACTGGTGAGGCAGGGGAATACTGAGAATCACAGCTTACAAGGAGCAGAAGCCCCTGGAGCCAGTAACTGGTAGGAACACACAAACAATTATTGACTAATTCTGGAGGCTTAATGTGGACTAGCTTGAGAGCTAAGTCCTGGGGGACCAGTCTTAGGGAGGACCCTAGATTTTTATGAGTTTTATCTCCAGGAGCCTCACCAGGTTCTCCCAGTACAATTAGTAAAACATTCCCTCATGCTTCTGGCAGGAGGAGGGGAAAGGTAACCATTTTTAAATACTCCCAAAGCATTCTGTTCTCCATAACAAAGGCCTGTCCTTAAGGGAAATAATTGTATCAGAGTCTTATCCGACCCAGGGGAAAGGCAATGAGAAAACTCAAGCTCCTCTAGCCTTCTTATTTCACTTTAAGGGGTGGGGGGTGGGGGGAGACTAAGAAACTCATCTGAAGGTCACCTCCCAGGGACTCAGGGCCACCACATTAACTGAGATTTCATCAGAAGATCATAAAACGCTTCTCCTCCAACAATTTACCACCACATCAACAGTGCTCCAATTTAATAATAGTGGATTACAACTGAGAGAGCTGCAAGACACCGCCTCGACTTTAAAAGGTATTCCCAGGAAAACTCGAAGACAACAGGGAAGACAAAAGCAACAACACTAGAGGAAATTAAAGCCTAAAACTACAGCAAAAAATAAACACAGTCTATCTCCTAGCCAGATAAACATGAATGTCACACTAACAGGAACAAAGTTTACCTTTGTTCCTAATATCCAATACATCATGCCTGGCTGTCAGTAAAATTTTATGGGACATGCTAAAAGGCCAGACAAAGTAAAGAAAAAACAGTCTGAAGAGACAAAACAAACATCAGAACCAGACTTAGATATGGCAAAGATTTTGGAATTATCAGATGAGTAATTTAAAATAACTATGATTAATATGTTAAATGGGTTAATGGAAAAAGTGTATAACATGCAAGAACAAATGGGTAATGTAAGCAAAGAGATGGGAACTCTAGAAATAACAAGAAAAAGTTAGAAAAGCCAAGAAAAGAATCAGTGAAATTGAAGAGGGGTGAACAGAAAACTCCCAATCTGAAAAGCAAAGAGAAAAAAGGAATGAAAACAAAGCAGAACAGAATATCCAAGAAATGTGGATAAATCATAAAAGATGTAATATTCATGTATTTGGTAGACCAGAAGGAGAAGAAAGAGAGAAAGGAGCAGAAGAGATGTTTAAAGTAATAATGGTGGAGAATTTTCCAAATTAATGACAGATACCAAACCACAGAAACAGAAAGCTCAGAGAACACCAAGCAGGATAAATAAAACCTTCACCTAGACATATCAAAATAGAACTGTAGGAAATCAAAGACAAAGAGAAAACCTCAAAAGAAGCCAGAGGGGGAGAAACACCTTACCTATAAAGGAACAAGTATAAGTATTATAATGAACTTCTCCTCAGAAACCATGCAGGCAAGCAGAGAGTGAAGAGAAATATTTAAAGTGTTGAAAGAAAAAAAACACCAATCTAGAATTCTGCATCCAGTGAAATTATCCTCAAAAATGAAAGAGAAATAAACGAGTTTCTCAAAAAAAAACTGAGGGAATTTGTCACCAGTACACCTGCCTTGCAAGAAATGTTAAATGAAGTTCTTCAGAGAGAAGGAAAGCAATATAGGTCAGAAACTCAGATGTACTTAAAGAAAGGAAAAGCATTTGAGAAGGCATAAATGAAGACTAAACAAAATCATTTTATTTTCTTATTTTTAATTGATTTAATAGATAACTGTTTATTTAAATTAATAGTAGCAATAATGTATTGAGTGATTGTAGCTTATGGATAAGTGAAATGAATGACAGCAGTGCTATAAGGAACATGTATCTTATAAGGAGACTGGGATCCTCTAATATAAGGAGCCTGTGCTACTTGTGAAGCAGTATAGTGTTACTTGACAGCGGACTTGGATTAGTTGTCAATGTACATTGCAAACTCTAGAGCAACCACCCAAAAATAAATTTTTAAAGAAAAATAATTGATATGCTAAGAGAGGAGACAAAATTGAATCATATAAGTTGTTCAATTAAAATCATAGAAGGCAGACAAAAAATAAAGATTAAGTTTGCAATGAATAGCAAATTATTACAAATACAATAGATGTTGACCAACTATAACAAAAATCACTTTACATGTGATTGGTCTAAATATACCAATTACAAGACAAAAACTGACAGAGTAGGGGAAAAAAGCAAGACCCAACTACATGTTATATCAAGAAGTCTGACTTAAAAATATAGACATGAATAGACTAAAAGTAAAGAATGGAGAAGGATGTACCATTCTAATACTAATGGAAAGAAAGCTGGAGTAGTCATATTAATTTCAGACAAAGCAGACTTAGAACAAGGGAAATTATCAAGGATAAAGGGGGGCACTGCATAATGATAAAGGGGTGAATTTTCCAAGAAGACATAACAATCTTAAATGTGTGTGAACCTAACAGCAGAGCATCAAAATAGGTGAGGCAAAAGCTGATAGGAGTGTAAGGAGAAAGAGACAAATTCACTGTAATAGTTGGAGAATTTCAACACTCCTCTGTCAGTGATTGACAGTTACAGCAGCCAGAAAATCATTACAAATATAATTGAACTGAACAACACCATCAATCAACTAGCTCTAATTGACATTTATAAAATACTTCATCCAACAACAGCAGAATAAACATTCTTCTCAAGCTCATATGGAACATTCACAAAAATAGACCACATTCTGGGTCATAAAACATACCTTGACAAAGAATAGAAATCATATAAAGTATGCTCTGAGATGACAATGGAATTAAACTAGAAATCAATAACAGAAAGATAGCTGGAAAATCTAAAAATATTTATAGATTAAGCAGCAGACTTCTAAATAATATATGGCTCAAATAAGAAGACTCAAGAGAAATGAAAAATTTTTCATGTGAACTAAAAGGGAATGAAAATGTAACTTATCAAAAATTGTGGGATGCTATGAAAGAAATACTTAGAGAGATATTTTTAGCATTGAATGCACATAGCAGGTAAGAAGAAAGATCTAAAATCAATAATTTAAGCATATAACTTAGGGAACTAGAGAAAGAAGAACAATATCCTAAAACCTAAAGTAAACAGAAGAAAATAAATAATATAAATTACAGTAGAAATCAATGAAATTGAAAACAGGAACACAATAGAGCAAGCCAGTGAAACCAATAGCTGGTTCTTTGAAATGATCAATAAAATCGACAAATCGCCAGTCAGGCAACCAAGAAAAAAAGGGATAAGATGTAAATTGCTTAAACTGCTAATGTAGAAATGAAAAAAGATCATGACTAATGATAGCATGGAGAGTAAAAAGATAAAGGAAAATTATGAATAACTCTATGCCCACAATAGGATAAGTTAGATGAAATGGACCAATTCTTTAAAAGATACAATCTACAAAGACTCACATGAGGAGAAACAGATCATCTGAATAGGCCTATATGTATTAAAAGAAATTGAATCAAAAATTAACAACCTTCCAAAAAAGAAAGTACCAGACCTAAATGGTTTCATTGGTGACTTCTACAGACATTTAAGAACGAAATGATACAAATTCTCTACACTCTGTTCCAGAAAACAGAAGCAGAGGGAACACTTCCTATTTTATTCTATGAGATCAGCATTTACCCTAATACCAAAATCAGATAGGACAATACAAGGAGTAAAACTACAAACCAATATCTCTCATGAACAAAATACAAAAATCCTCAACAAAATATTAGAAATCAAATCCAACAATGTATAAAAAAAATTATACATCACAACCAGTTGAGATTTATTCCAGGTATGGAAGGCTGGTTTAACATTCAAAAATCAATTACTGTAATACATCACATGACAACCTAAAGAAAAATTATATAATCATGTCAAGAGATGCAGAAAAAGCATTTGAGAAAATCTAACACCCATTTTTTACATTAAAAGAAAAAAGTTCTCAGCAAATTGGGACTAGAAGGGAACTCCCTCACCTTGATAAAAAGCATCTACGAAAAACTACACATTCATGGATAGGAAGCCTCCATATTGTTAAGATGTCAGTTCTTCCCAGCTTGATCTTTAGATTCAATGCAAATGCAATCAAAATTCCAACAAGTTATTTTATGCATATTGACAAACTGATTCTAACGTTTACATGGAAAGACAAGATAAACAGAAATAACCAACAGAATTCTGAGGACAAAGTTGGAGGACTGGCACTACCACCCAACTTCAAGACTTACTGAAAGAGTACAGTGATCAAGACAGGGTGGTATTGATGAAAGAATAGTCAAATATATCTGTGAAAAGGAAGAGAGAGCCCAGAAATAGACCTATAAAAATATTGCCAACTGATCTCTGACAAACGAGCAAAGGCAATTCAATGGAAAAAGGATAGTTATTTCAATAAATGGTACTGAAACAACTGGACATTCACATGCCAAAAAATAAAAAATAAAATCTAGTCACTGACCTTACACCTTTCACACAAATTAACTCAAAATGGGTCAAAGTCTTAAATGTAAAATGCAAAACTATGAAACTTCAAGAAATTTTAGAAGAGGAGAAAATGTAGACCATCTTGGGTTGATGGTGAGTTTTTAGAGACAACACCAAAAGCACCATCCATAAAAGAAAAAATGATAAGTTGAACTTCATCAAAATTAAAGCTTCTGCACTGCAAAGCACAGTTAGGAGAAGGAAAAGATAAACAGACCAGAGGAAATTTTTGAAAAAAAAATAGAAAAAAACATTTTTGATAAAGGACTTGTATCCAAAGTACACAAGGAACTCTTAAAATTCAACAAAAAGAAAACAAGCGACCCAATTAAAAAGTAGGCAAAAGGCAAATGTGCACTATGGACCATAGTCAGTGGTAAAAGTCTGATGATATTATCTCAAAATCTGTAAAAAATGTTCCACAATGGTCTGGTGTGGTGGTGAAGGGTTGTTGTATGTGAAGTCTACACATGCACATGATTGTTTTGTAAGTTCACAACTTCATAATAAAAATACATTTTTTAAAAAAATTAGGCAAAAGTTCTGAACAGACACCTCATCAGAAAAAGACATACAGACGGCAAATGAGCACATGAAAAGATGCTCAACTTCATATACTATTAGGAAATTTCAAATTAAAACAACAATAATATACTACTACATGCCCATGAGAATGGCTACAATCCAAAAAAAGTCACAACACCAAATGCTGGTGAGGATGTGAACCCTTTCTGTAAACCCAAAACTGTCCTAAAAAATAAAAGTCTATTAATTTTTATTTTAAAAAGAGCTACATTCCCATCTTCCATTATTTGACATTATGGATAATATCTAAAGCTAAAAAATATCCAAAAAAGCCCTATAAGCAGGTCATATAACAAAAAAAATCAGCTAAAAAAGATGAAAGTTCTTGCCTCTGGGGAACAGGAAATGGCGCGGAGGGGAGGACTGCTGCTTTTTCATAACAAGTCTTACAAGACAATTTGATTCTTTAAGCTATGTATATATATAACTTTGATTTTAAAAATAAATTTAAATAAGATTTTAAAAGGTTATCGATTTTAAAAATTATAAGTCTAACAGCTAATATTTAGTTAGTTAGTACTTACCACGTAGTAGGGGTTGTGTGAGGTGCTTTATGTAGCTCATCTCATTTAAACCTTATCAACCTGTGAATTAGGGGCTATTATGACTCCATTTTATAGACAAGGAAATGGAAGACTTGCAGAAGTATTTCCCAAAGTCACTTAGCTAGTTCGGGGAAGTTCTGTTCCAAAGCAGAACCGTCTGCCCCATAACCATTGCTGGCAACCTGCGTGCAGCCTGCTTCCTTTCAATGAGCATTTCTAGTTGCCAACTGTGTTGAAAGAACTAAGCCCAAAGGGCTATGGGACTTCCACAACTTCTAATTACAGGCAGAACTTGACGCAGAATCTCAGTCTCCTGATTGCAAGTCTTCTTTCCTTCTCCCACAAGACCATCCTGCCTCTAATAAGGATGGCATTTACCTTCCTAAAACGGTGCTTTTTTCTTGGGTTTTGTATTGTTTTGCTTTCCTAAAAATGTGTTTGCTTTGCATTTTCAGGTACATTTACCCTCCCTAAAAATGGAAACTTAGAAGCATAAGCATAAGAGCTGCTTCTTGAATATTGCATTTCCCTTCATGTGGCATGTATTTGAGCCAACAGGCATATAAGCTGAATCTGTTTCCCTTCCCTCTCCAGAGTCAACTCTAAGTAGGAAGAGCGCAGGCTGCAGGCAGCTTTTTTGCAATCTCAAATTCCCAGGACACCATCAGGGAGCTGTCTGGGCAGCACCCATCAAAGGGCGTCTGTCCTTCCAGCTGGAGTGCTGACATTCCTCACACTGCCAGCGAGCCTGGAGCCTCCAGTATTTTTCGAGTGGGAGAGGCTTTTTAAATATCTCTGCCTGTTGATTTTAAATGTTGGCAGAAAGGCCCTAGTACCCATGCAGTCTAAATTAAGATGGGAACCTATCCTAACCAAGTGTTTACATTTGGTTTCCAATGGCTCAATCTTCACTCCGCATTTCTCCCACAACTGCATTCCCAGTCCTACCCCAACTTCCACTTCCACTGTGAATATGCAATTAAGGTGGCTGCATGGACTTCAATATGTCTTCTAAAAAGTGTCATGGTCTAAGAAAGTAGCACTCAAAAACAAGCTTGGGCTACAAAGGAAGGAGAATCATTCAGGGGGCGCCCCTCCATTAATTGATAATAACCATCTTTGACTCAGATTCAGTAGATATTTTAGTCCCAGATGACAAACTGCCATGTCCTATTACCTAAACCCTTTAAGGTCTGACAGTTTTAATTTTTTTATTTTTATTTTTTTATTTCGGGCTGAATTCAGGGCATAAGACCCCATGAAAGCAACTTGAGCATGACACGGGGAGGTGTTGCTGGACTGTGCCCCCCAGATGCAGCTGCCGTAACTGTTTCCTTTTTTAATAGATTCATATTATGCCTCACTGCAACAATGGGTAGCACCACTTAAAAAGAAAAAGTGCTGGGTTATAATATACAAGGGAAGTTTTTTGTTTTTTTTTTAATCTTATCTACTATTCTGAGTATTTAGAATTGACAGAAGCTAAAAAGATTAGTGGATATTGGGTTTTTGATTTTTTTAAAAATCTCATAGGAATCCTTTTCCCATGCAGTTGAAAACCATTGAAGAATTCCTAAAAGTCTGAAAAATTCCCAGGGGAAAAAAAAGAAATACAGTGAAAGTTTTTCTTTTCTTTCTTTCTTAATTTTTTTTCTCCCTGTGTATTTTGTTCTATTTTTGTCTATGGTTATTGAATATTTTATTATATGGCAGGTACAGAAGATTCAGATGGTTGGAGCTTAAGTAACATTCAAATTAATTTGGGGCCCGTGGAAATACAGATCACAAAACTGGACTATTAGCTGGCAGATTAAGAGTGACCCACTTAACAACAAAACAATCTGCACACTATTTTGTCAGACTTGAACCTTTAGAGAACAGAGTTTACTCTTAAAGAACTATACAAGTGAATTTTTTCATTTCCAAATGTCTATAAAAGCTAGGAGCATCTTAGAGTCTGAAAAAAATGAATTTTCCTATCTTTTGCGTCCTCTGAAGGCCAAAAGTTAAAATTTCTATTTAATGATTTTTTAGGAAAAAAAATGAATCTACAAAGGCATCTCCCTTTCTCTATGTAAGTCATTGGCATCATCTGGATAGCCTATGCTATTACATTTATATTTGTGTATTTTTATAAAACCAGTTGCTTCTGACTTAAATGCTACTGAGATATCTGAGGAGCCTGCTGGTCACCGAGAGGTCACGAGCAGGAGTGGTAACAATAAACTCATTTGCACTGGAAGTGAAAATGTGACCATACTGTTGTCAGAACACTGCCAAAGTTATCTGGGATCTGTGTTCTGGGCCTCAAAAAACCAGCCAAAAGTCAGAGTTTGGAATTTACAGTCATAAAACCTGTAACAATGAAACTGAAGGTGGTATATATAAGTTAAGGTGAAGAACTGAGAATTAGAATGGATGGATTCAACATCAATTTTGGGGACAATATAGTAAAGAAAAAAAGGAGGCTGCATTCATTTATTGATTTAACAAATATAGTCACACTTTAGTAGATCAGGCACCAATCAAGACAACGCGATACGAAATGGTTCCTGCTCTCATGGAACTAATTAACCCAAAAGACAATAAAGTACAAAGTGACAGGGGAACAGAGAGTGAGGGCCTGCGGGAAGTTAGGGTCAGCAAACTTTTCCTTAAAGGGACGGATAATATTTCAGGCTTTGCAATCCATAAGGTATATAGACAACTACTCAGTTCTGCTGTTGCAGCACGAAAGCACCGTAGATATTATGTAGATGGGAGTGACTGCGTTCCAACAAAACTTTATTTACCAAAACAGCTGGTGGCCAGATTTGACCAGCAGGCCCTATGGACTGCCTTAAATGTAACACCTTCAGTTTCACTGGCAGTGACGCAGGCCCTCCAGCCATTCCCCACATAGGAGGGGACTTCTGCTCGACCTTAGCCCAGTGAGAGTGGTTCCGGGGGGACCACTTGGAGAACTCAACCCGTGTCCTCAATAATTTAAGAAACACAGTGATTGGTATTTGATTCCTGAAATGTCTAAAAGGGCAAGGCTGTGTCTGGGTGTCTGTAGCTGGAAGGAGAGTGGAGAGGGGAGGTGGTAGTTTGGAGCTGTATGTACCCCAGAAAAACATGTTCTTCAACTTAATCCATTCCTGTGGGTGTGATGAGGCTACTTCAGGCCAGGTGTGGCCCACCTCAATCAGGCTGGGTCCTACTCCTGTCACTGAAGGCCTCACAGGGAAGGCCACACAGAGAAAGCCACAGGGAGCAGCCAGAAGCTGGAAGTCAAAAGAACGTGGAAGATAAATGAAAAGACATCACCATGTGCATGGCCGCGTGACAGAAAAGCCAAGGAACAAGGATGGCCAGCACCAGTGTGCTGATGACACCTCCATTTCGGACTCCTGCTAGTGTCAGCGGCACTATATGGGTTAGTGTTGGCCTCCACTATTATACTCCCATACACTTGACCTAAGTAAGTCCAGCTGGTGCTGTCCGTTACTGGAAAAGGAAATATTGTACTGCTTGCCAGTCAAGAACATACATTTTAGCTATTGAAATGAGCTTCTCCTTGTGACTGGAAAAGGATCTGCCTGAGATTTACTCCTGGGATAGGTAAGAAGCAAGCCCCAGATGGAGTTTAAATGGGTCATGCATGGTGGGGGATGCGGTTGAGAAGGAACACAGTTGCCCAATGACCGTGCCCTACCAAGACCAGACCTGTTCCAATGGGACCATATCCCCTGTAGGTGGCTACTTATGTGTGTTGCCACAGGAAGGGGGTGAGATGAAGAGGCACGACCGAGTGCTAACATTACCAGGTTGAAGCTGGGGGAAGGGGCGTGTTCAAAGCCCTGCAGTGTGACAACCTTCTGGAAAAGATTATCTTGTCTTTGCAGAGCTTCCTCAACACCTTTCCATCATAGTCTTAATTACCATCCATCAACAGAGTGGTGATCCCCTTGCTTTCCACCTGGCCAATTTTCTGCTGAAGGACTAGAGAAAATATTCTGTTTGTAAGGGCCCAGAAGACCAGAGGGGAAGGAACGGGAAGAAGTGCAGTGTAGCTGGAGTATGCTATAAGGGGGAAAGTGATGTGAGAGAAAGAAAGAAGAGGTCGCAGCAGGCAGCTTGTGGAAGTACATGAAAGGTGGATTTAAAAAGCTTTGGCTGTCAATACCAGGACACAGTCACCCAAAAGCTTCCAACCAGGAGGTATAAAGTCTCAGTGACTAGATTTAATTGTTAGTTAGGAAAATTTTAGAGAAACTGGAAAGGGTTATCATGGTAAACAGCCAGCTTCTGAACAATTTAAGTTTTATTTTAATTTTTGCATGTGATTTTCATGGCTATATCCTTAAAGCTCTGTCCTTTGTGTGCCATAGGACAGTCTTGCTACCAGTTCATGCAATGTATGCTTGTGTTTCGCTGATGAGTGCTTTCCCTCTCTGATTAATTTCCTGTTTTTAAAAGCATCCTCGTGTTTACCAGACAGCTTCACATTCGCAGAAGACGGACAATACTCTAGCCAAGCCAAATCTCCAGGCAACAAAGTAAATCCACATTTTTGTTTTACAGTGCTGTAATTTTGTTGCATAAAATTTTCCTGGAATCATAACATTTTAAAATTGGATAGAACCCTAGAGGTCACAAATGCCAAAGTTTTATTTTACAGATGAAGAAACTGAAACATGGAAAGGCCCTGTGTCCCACCCAACATCTCAATTAATGGCAGCAAAACTTGAACGTGGGTCTCCTAATACCTACACCAGTGCCCCTTTCACTGCTTTTTAGTATAGAAAATAATTGACCCCAAAACTGGAGTTTATAAATCTTTGGGTTTTTATATGGCTTAATATATAAAGTTTTGTATAGTAGGGAGTAATATCTTTCTTCTCTGCAAATGTGCTATGTTGACTGGAGTAGTTATTCAAGAACACATGAGAAATTGCAAGAAAATCAGGTATCACAGGCACAATTCAAAGGCAAGCTCAATTTTTCAGAATTTTAATAAATGGATCTAACTACTCTGTTGAATTCAGGTGTACTTAAACAAATAGCTAATAATTAATAGGAAAATAGTTCTGCTGCTGATTATTTTTTCTCTCTGCTCAGCACCATATATCTCTCTTCTTCCTAACAGCCTATCAACCAGATCCTGCCACCTCTTTCCTGGTCCCACTCCTCTTGTGTCTTGTATCTAACACATTCTTAACCCTGTGCCAAAGTTAAATTCTTTGTTTCATGGCTTCATCATACTGTACTCTGTCTAGAATCTTGCCCCATCTGTGTGATTTTGGGCCAATTACTTGATAGGATCTTCAGGCTTTTCACTTGCAAAGTGAGAGGGTTGAACTAGATCCATTCAATAAGCATTCATTTAGTGCCCACTACCTGTCAGCACTTTAGGAGACATTAGAAATACAAGATCCAGCAAAAAGATGTGGGATCTTAGTTTCTTAGTTTGCTAGGTCTGTTATGACAAATGCCACACAATGGATTGGCTTAAACAATAGGAATTTACTGACTCATACTTTTGAGGCTAGAAGTAGTCTAAAATCAAGGCATCAGCAAGGCGATACTTTCTTCCCCAAATCTGTAACATTCTGGCGCTGGCTGCCAGCCATACTCAGGGTTCCTTGGCTTGTATCCCTGCCTTGCGTCACGTGACAATGTCTGACTTTCTTCTGCTTATTAAGAACTTCAGTAATCCAGATTAAGGCCCATCTACATTCAGTTGGGCCACACCTTATTTAAAATAACATCTTCTCAAAATCCAATTTACAGTGGGTTCCTATCCATTGGAATGCAGATTAAGATGAAGAACATGTCTAAATTGGGGTACATAATTCAATCTACCATCCTGCCCTCAAAGAGTTTATAGTCTAGTACAACATTTTCCTAACTTGGTAACTCAAGATACCACTCCTAGGGAATGCAGCATGTATTACAAGGACAGTGTATTAGTGAGCCAAAGAGGTGCTGATGCACAGTACCAGAAATCTGTTGGCTTTTATAAAGCATATTTATTTGGGGTAGAAGCTTAAAGTTACCAGGCCGTAAAGCATAAGTTACTTCCCTCACCAAAGTCTGTTGCCACGTGTTGGAGCAAGTTGGCTGCCGACGTCTGCCAAGAGTTCAGGCTTTCTGTGTTCCTCTTTTCCCAGGGCTTGTTTCTCTCCAGGCTCAGCTGCCCTGCTCTCTGCACAAGGCCAGCTATAGACTATCAGGCGATCAGCTCTGTCTCTCTCCCCAGGTCTGGGGTTCAGCTGCTCTGCTCCTCTGTGTGCTTACTTCCCAGGCTCCAACTCAAAACTCCAACTCTTTTCTCTGTCGCATGGTTTTCTCTGTGAGTCCCTGCCTCCTTGGTGGGCAGGGACTCAATGTCTACCAACATGGCCCAATGAAAGCCCTAATCATAATTTAATCATGCCCAGAGGAACAGACCAGTTTACAAACATAATCCAGTATCTATTTTTAGAATTCATAAACAATGCCAAACTGCTACAGACAGAAAAAGTGTTCTCTGGTTAAATAAGTTTGGGAAATATTTGTTAAATAAAGTGAAAGAAAATTCACCACTATAGAACATCTCAGAACATTTCAATATGAATATGTCCGATATGGATTTCCAATGGGAACTATTTATTTGACCAGAAAACAAAGGCTGTTGTTCTATAGAATATAGTTTTGGAAATGCTGCTCTAGATGATAGATGGTTTCTAAATTCCTTTCCAGATATATACTATCTTATATCTGACAGAAATATTCAATTGGCACCAAAAAATGTAAACCTGTAAGTAGTCAAGGGGCAATAGCAGGGGAGCAGGGGTAGCTCAGTGGCTGAGTGTCTGCTTTGCATGTATGAGGTCCCAGGTTCAACCCCCAATACTTCCAAAAAGGGGGGGGAGGGGCAATGGCACCAGCTGATTTTTTAAAATATTTTCTCTTTTATCAACTGCTTTATCTTGAATTTTATTGGTTTAGTGAGGAGCAAAATGTGGTGCTCTAAACGGATATGCATAATCATATTAAAATCACAGAAAGGAATAACTGGTCTGGAGCAATTGATTCAAGTTTAAATGCATCCAGATCTCCTCTGGAGTGAATTGTGCTTTGCCACTCTTTTGTGTTGAAAAGCTTTGAGAATATACTCACAGCACATGATCCTGCAACACAGGTCTTAATTCTGATCAACAAAATAACAAATCAGAATGGTGTAGATTTTTTTTCTTTCCTAAAAGAAGCAGAGATATTAACCCGTGGCACTGGTTACAGAAGAAGAAATTACTAGGGTGGTGGAATAAACAAATGGCTTCACTCTCACTCTAAAACTACCCATGGAACATACTTCATCTTGGACTAAATCTGAAATTTCAAATCTTTTACATCTAAATCAGCAGAGTTTTTCTTAAATTGCTTGAAGTAGATTATAGTAGATTCTTTATTATTCTTTTTTAAAATTGTGTTTACAAACCATAATAAATTCTTCCCAACACCAGTCTGGCTTTCTGTTGAATTATCAAGCATGCCCCAAAGGAATTAGAATGAGCAACAATAACTCTCTACATGAGCTATATTATATAAGACCATGTTTAGAACTAAAATTCCAATAAAATTCCAATTTGGTCACTCATTTGTGTCTCTGTATTTCTGATGCTCCAAAGAGCCAGCTGTTTATAGCTTCTAATATCAAACACAACATTAGAAAAAATTCATAATTTTACTAAGTCCTACTTATTCATATGTTTAACATTTCAAGACAAGAAAAATTGTCAATAAGCCTCTAAGCCATCCTAATTATTTTTTTGCCTTTAATCTCCCCCTTTTCAGTTTTTAACTTTAGTAATTAATTTCAGTTTAGTTTCCTTCTGACAATGATGACCTTGACATTAAATCTGAAAATCCTAACTACATCAACCCTCTCCCCATTAAATTATAAATCCAACATGGACAGATTGTTTAGCATTTACCCTAATCTAGCAAATTCCAAATATCCAAGTTCTTTAGCCTCTAAAAGACTTGGGATACTATCCACAGAAATTGATTTATTTTAATTTACGCAAAAAAAAAAAAAAAAGTGGCTCCTGGACATTTTCTTACTGTTACAACAAACATTGTCCCCCACACCCACCCCACCACTATGGAAAAAGCGCTGGTTACACAGAAACCAAGGAGAGAAACTGTAATTAGAAACAGGCAACAAAACTGATGAGTATTAAATAGGACTCCTAAAAGAAATTTTGCATGATATCAACTTTCCTTTCTATCCTCAATTAGTTAGGGCTTAACTGAGTTTGAGTGCAAGGAACTCTGAGTCTACCAATCGTAAGCTGTCCTTCCCTGTCTCATAAAGGTAGCAGAGGGAATAAGAAAAGAGAAATAGTAAATTTGAAATGATTCATCAAAATGCAGAACAGATTAATATATACTCACTAGGTCAAACCAAATTTCAGATTACTGATTTAGTTTGTTTTTTGATTTTGGAAAAAAAATCCTGGCCAGGACTCTCCTTAGACCAGCACGATACTCTGCCATGTAATCACGCAAATAGCAGCTGCTGGCTGCCTTTCGTAAGACCCTTGTTTCTCTTGAAATGCACAAATACTGTAAAACACTGGACTGAGTCCACAATTTGGCATACATTTTTGAGGGGTCCTCCCATAAGTGTTGAGGTCAGCCATGTGATATCAGGAGCAGGAAGAAACACACGGCGCAGGTCCCATGCTTAGGCCAAGTCACTGACATCATCTGAGACCTTTTTTTTTTTTTTGCCTTGGGGTAAATTTTCTAAGCACGATTACACTGAGAACACAGTGTGCTTGTTTTCTTTTTTCCTTAATCACAAAAAAAATCAGTCCTGGGAAAGATTTTCTTAGGCAATCAAGATTAAATTCAGCCTGGTTTGAAATCAGATATGGTTACAAATAAGTCTTAAGTTTTAATCTATTGCTAAAATACTCTCTTCTTCATCTCCATACATATCATTTCTCTCACCAATGTCTATACTAAATGCATAGAGTGTTTATGTTGGATTTTTATAATCTGATTTTTATATGTATCCTGTGAGATCTGTAAACATTATTTTTTATTCCCCATTTAACAGAAGAGGAAAGTTAGCAGCCCAGAGGACAAATCTGCATCCAGATGATCGAGCCAATCTGAATCTAAGTCCTACCCCAACATGGTTCTCCACTAGGTACCTTGAGGTAAGGAGCAGAAGAAGCCAGTTGCTAATTGTGCTCAAATGGAGTAGGTAGTAGATAAGTTCTAGGGCTAGGCAACTAACAAGCCAGGTGCTGTAGATTGAATTATTGGTCCCAATTGGTTACTCCCTTGTAGTTGTATTATATATGCATACTCTCACTATGACCTTATTGTGAACAGAATGTACTTCTCATCCCTTGACTTTGAGTGTAACCATGTGACTTGCTTTGGGCAAAGGAATGTTGGTGGCTGTGTTTTCATGGTTGCACTTGCCTACTTTATCTTTGTCATCCCATTAGAAGACCATCCCCTGGGTATCTGTAGCCAGTTCATCCTGAGCCCCAGAATAAGATATGTAGAGCAGACCTGAAGCTTAAAGCTAAGCCCAGATGAGCTGTGAACACCAGCAAAGCCACAACTGACCCCACAGACCTGTGAGCAAGAAAAATCTATATTTGTGGTTGTAAGCCACCGAGATTTCAAGTTTAGTTGTTACACCGCATTACTGTGACAATAGGCTAATGTATTTCAGACCACAGGGGTATGATAGAGGTTGTAGGCAAAGGTAGATGAAAACAAATTGTGAAACTCAGTGAGTAATGGAGCCAATTACTGAAGTCTTCATTGAGGAGATGAGTCTTGACTTGAGCCTTTACTTTCATCTCCTCCAAATCAGTCTAAATCCAAGTAAATAAGTTAATAGTGACTACACCTCAATGTATTCAGATTAAAAGCATCTTAAATCTTCTAGCATTGAAGTGTGGATAAATATAGAACAACTCTAATCAAAGCCTCAGAGGTGACTGACATTCATTTGCCCAGTATGACAACATACTTTAAGCAATAAATATATATAAATAAATATATTATTATATTATATTATATTATATGTAATTACTTTAAAGGAGTTCAAAAGCACTCTGGATTTTAGGCACCTCTTAAAAAAGTGCCTTCAAGCCATTTAAATCTTAAGAGAATTTTTCTAAGGAAAAACTAGATCAAACTGTTCTCAAAGTGCTCAGAGCTCCTGCCCAGCAAATGGGTCACTAAAGACCCCTACTGCCAGCCCTCATAAATCCTGGGAAGAGAATAACCTCAAGACAAGTTTTGGCTTGGTTTGAAAATAGTAATAAAAGTAAAAAAGAAACAAAGCTGAAAAGTAGATGGGAAGAGGTGTTGTACTTTACAAATAAAAAAGGAGGCTTCTCATCTCCCTGCCCCTCCCCACAGATTTGTCCCCATCTACCTGTGTTTCCCTTCTTGCCTCCCATTTCAGCTGATACAGAATCTCTCACCTTTCAAAGTGATTTTTGCCCCCTGGATCTCATCTCCTTTCCCCTGGATGTTTATGCTTTTCTTTACAACTTTTACTATTCCCTCATTTTAAAAGCATCTTCACGCTTTCCCATCTTGAAAAATTCTATAAAGAAATTCTCACCATTCACACATCATTCCTCCATTCATTCAGTCATCAAAGGATAAAAGAATGATGCAAGAAGGACAAAAAAATAAATGAATGAAATTTAAGTACATGTAGGTACTTTGCTAAATATGTTACTCAGTTTCGTATAATCTCTACCTTCCAATCATGCCCATTTCCTTTATAAACATATAAGCCTCCCATGAATCACTATGTATCCAACCCTTGGCAATTCCTGGGACTTAACCATACTCTCCTTCACCTCCATGCCTTAACACATGCTGTTCTCTCTGCCTAGCACATCCACCATCCTCTTGACGTCATTAATAGTTGTGAGCACTGATTGATATTTGCATTATAGCAGGAAATTTACACATTATTTACACTTCACATGGCAACCACACAAGTGAGCATCATTACATTTCACAGATGAGGAAGGAGTTAAGTTGCTCACATAAGAGTATGCAAATAGTGAAAAGCAGGACCCTAATTTAGCTCAACTCCAGCTGATTCCATTGCTCCTCAATGTATCACCCAGTTCCTCTAGTTAAATACTATTCACCTTTCAAAGCTCAATTCTTACGTTATCTTTCATGAAATCTTCCTGCCCTCTCTATCTCTTCCACCCCACTCCCAGGTGACTCTCTTCTGTACCTGTGGTTTCTTCTACTATAGCAATTATCACACTGGAAAATAATGTGCTCTCATAGCGCCTGAGCTCACCTGCAGTGGATCACTTACATACGTCATGTGCTCCCATTGCATCTGAGTTTAACATACTGAATTGTCTATCCTCCCACCTGGTGGCCATAACACAATGAGTCATTTGAGAGCATGGACTTGTCTTTTCTTCCTATCTTTTACATACTTAGCAAAGTACTTACATGTAATTACCTGAATTTCATTCATTCATTTTTTTTGTACTTCATTCACCTGTTCATTTATTCTTTGATGGCATGACTGAATGAATGGAGGAACAAATGTGTGAATGGTGCTAATTCTGTCACTTGCTTCTTGACTTTGGGCAAATCATTTAATAGCTCTGGGCTTCAGTTTCCTTTCCTTTATATTGAGAGAGAGAGAGTATAGATGTTTTCTAATGTTCCTGCAGATTTTCCTACTTTATTAATTTAAGAAAAGTCATTATATTTAATTAAAAGGCAACATTCTCATTCACAAGAGTTGAAAAAATCAGTGGCTTTCCAAAATTGAGTGCAATTACATGGAAAAGGAAGAAACATATGGTTACCTGTAACCTGAAGACATTTTGATTAATTTGCAATTTTGTTAATATTTGTTAATTTTATTTATACTTTATCAATGTATCAATTCAATAGAAATTTACTGAGTATTAATGGTGAAGAGTAACACAATGACATCAGATTACTTCTGAATTCTAGTAAAGCTTCTTTTAGAATTTATATTATCAATATTATATCACTAAAATAATTTTAAAAATTTTATTCACACAGAAAAAAATGGAGTAGTCACGAGACAGAAATAATCCTGTTGACATTAGGTAGACCTGAAACAAGTTGAGCCTTCCCCTTAACTTAACTCCCAATTATCAGGATTAGCCCAAAAGACTTAATCTGTAAAGTTCTCACATATTTCTGATTACAGTTATCACTTGAAAAATAAAAAGTAAAAACTTCACCCTTCAAAAATGAGGTATATTTAGAGATCCTGAAATTGGGCGTACCAAACATTTTTGCTCCAAATGAAATCAAACTGGAATGTTGTGCCTCATTCCCTAAGGCACCCACTCTTGTTTGTCTACAGAAATTGGATATGAACTTGTTATCCTCTTTTTTTTTTCCTTTTTGCACCATGTGTTTGGAATTCCATGATGTTTTTAAAAATACAATTTTTTGAAAAAAATATAAAATTTTGTCTTAAAAGCAAGTGGCTGGAATCCAGCTGACCACCCTTTGTTTGGGCTCATTAAGGAAAAGTGAGTCACACATGACATTGAGTTGAAGGGGAGAGCAGGTAACTCTAAAATACACAGCATGATTTGGTTCTGAGCCACTGCATGTTTAAAGTCCCTCCATTCTTGTCCTGGAGATGTCATATAACATTTTCTGCTATAAATTTGTAAGTTTGTTTTATAGTTCTGCTGGGAAACCCTGAATGTTTTGATTACAAATTTAGACCATTCGGCCCAAGAGAACGCAATAAATCCTTCACAAACAAGATCAATTCAGAGTTGCCATTTGCATGCACTGCCTACTCCAGGACAGTAATTTAAGACATGTGCTGCTTAGGTTTGAAAGGAAGGAAATCCACTATCCTGACCACAAACATTTGTATGTTGGATGGTACCAAGCTCCACATTTTGTATTTACTCTCCTCCATCTTGTCAGAAAGTATTGATCAACTTAAAAAGCAACAAAAAATAAACTAAAAGCACTCTAAATTATAGGACATATTTCTGTATTATATATTAAAACACTACAAAAAATAGAATCAACAAATTCTTGTTACTTGAACCATTTTTTGTTTTGTCTTATATTTCAGAACAATATTAAAAGATAATCTAGCTACCCAATAGGTGGGTTTGAGAAATGGATGTATGTTTTAGAACCTGAAAGGAGTAGAATGGAATAGAGGTTGGTTTAAAAAGTGGGTCATGTATCCATTATCTTGAAAATATTGGTTGTATAGTTGGGATTGTCTTAGAGGGTGTCTTAGTTTGCCAAAGGGCAGCCAATGCAAAATACCAGACATGGGCTGGCTTTTATAATGGGAATTTTATATATGGTAAAAACTTACAGTTCCAAGGCCATGAAATGTCCAAATCAAGGCACCATCAGAGATGCTTTCTCATCAAAGTCAGCTACTGTTCATCTTGGTGTCCTTTCAGTGGTGATCAGGCATATGGCAGGGTTCATCTCCTCAGCCTTGAGCTGCTCCTTAGGCCCAGCCCCTTGTGGTCCTCCTTCTGTGCCTCTGTGGTCTGCAGATTCCAGACTCCAGGACCTCTCTCGGCTTCTCGGGGCTTCTTTGCCTTTCTACAGCTGTAGACAAACCTGGAGTCCTGTCTCTCACATGGCCAGGTCAAAGAGGCAGAGCTCCCTTTTCTTGTGTGGCTCTTCCTCTGTATCTACATTTACATAAGGCCTAGCAAGAGGGCAGAAACCCAACCTGTGTCATGCCTCACTGACATAGTCCAATCAAAAGGACCCCACAACCACGGGAATGAATTAGTTAAAAAATATATATATATATAAATATATATATTTTTTCTTTCTGGCATTCATAAAAGAACTTCATACTGTCACAGAGGTTTCCAGGTGGCCACAGAGTAACCCACTTTCTTTCAGGGATGAATCACCAATATGGGAGCCATGATATCTAATGATCAAACTCTATTTCCACCCACCCTTAACTCCTGTAACACTGAGGCAGATTAGTATAATGAAAGAGGGAAAGCGGCTCGGGCTGGACCATGTTTGCAGACAACATGGCCGGCAGTGAGACCCTGCCCGGAAACCTCCTGAGGGGAAGGCTGCCGGAAAGATCCCAGGAGACCCTGGCCACAAGATCCCATTTGGAATAAGATCCCATTCAGGATCAAGGAGAAGCCCCGGATACTTTCAGACAAAAGGCCTCACCATTGGCCCCCTGAGAGCTAACAGGTGGGGATCATAAGGCAACCAATTACAACAGCAAATAGCTGGGGACCTTCCCCAACATTATGAAAAGGGAGAGTAAAAGGTCTTAAAAGTCTTAATGTGGGGCTCCACGCAAGCGATTCATCCTGCAGCGTGCCAGCAGTCCACATCTAGGACTGTGTACTCTGTTCTTGTTTTTTAATAAACTCTTTCCTCCCTTGCCTACCCCATGGTGTGTCCTTAAATTCTGTTATGCAACATAAGCCAAGAACCTAGAAGCTCAGAACCCATACCTCTCCACCAACAATATTACATATTGTATCACCAATCTCAAAAGATCAGTTTCTGAAATCCTTTTCTGCTGCCTGATAGCATAGATATTTACCTAGGCTGCTGGACAGAAATAGTCCAAATTTATTTGCTTGGTGTATCATCATAGAGAGTAATTCATAAACAAATGTTTTTGAGCTCCTGCTATGCACAGAATGATGTGGGTTCTGCCAAAGATGTCAAAAAGTAATACAGGCTGTCACTGTCCTCAGGGAGCTTCAAATTTTGCCAAGAAGACAAAAATGCAAAAAGTTAAACAACATCAAATTGATACATCTGTAAGTCATTGGAGGGGAATCTTCACGAGGGCTGGAGCATTCAGGGAGAGTTTTATGCTCTCTCCTTGGAGACACAGAACATACTTTATTCAGTTTTAGGACTAAAATCCTGTCTGATACAAAATTTGTGTTTGATATAAGTTTTGGAAAATAACATAACAAAGACATTCATTTTTCTATAAATAAACAACCAGTAGAAAATTTAGTTAAAAAGCCACTTCATTCATAGCATCAAAAAAGTTAAAACATGCAGGCATGAACATGAAAAGATGCATACAAGATAAAAGACAAAATGTTTTCTAAGAAATCTACTAAGGCACAAAAACAAGGTTTGCAAAATAAAAAAAGATATGCCATGTTCTCACACAGGAAAATCTATTGTAAATTAATAACAAAATTTAAATAATTCTAATAAAATAACACAAAAATTTTAAAGATGACAAAGTTGCTTATAAATTTTATATCAAAAAGTAAATCATGCCACAGTGTTCATTCTTTTCAGGAATTCTCTGAGAAAGATGAGTAATAGAAGGAAGTAGTAGTCCTACCACATATTAAAACATATAAAGATTTTTAAAAAATAAAACAATTTGGAAGTGATGTCAAATGATCATGTATGTAAAACACATTTTAGAGACAGACTCAAATAATATGGAAATTTATTATAAATTATGGAGAAAAGATGGATTGTCATCTAAGAAAAAATTAAGGTGAATCCAAAACATAGTCATATCATAATAAATCAAGATGTATTAAAGATTTATACAAAAAAACCCACAAAAGTAATTATAACTAAACACAAGTTTGTTTCTTTTAATTGAAAATTTTTTTCTCTTTTCAAGCAAGAGAGAAAATCAAGGAGTCATAAAGGAAAAGGTGAATAAAATTTTAATACATGTGGGAATTCCACTTTTGGCCATGATGGAGTAACAGGGTCTAAATTTATCCTCCAACTTTAAACAAATATACAACTAGACAAATTATATCAAACAATGATTTTTAGATGTTGCACAACAGGTTGCTCAAGACAGGGATTCCTGAGAGACGGGAAACAACCTGGTTGAGTCCTGTAATTACCCAGCTTATTGAGTAGAAAAAGCCATAACACCAAAAGAAGGAAACCAAACAGAGGCTGATAGTTTCACTGAGCTGAGGAGACAAAGGTTGAAGTTTAGGAGTACAAGGAAGCTAGAATTTGGAGGGAATACCAGAAAGGAGAGACAGAACTCAAGTCTAAAAAAGCTTAAAGAAAAACTTCCAATGGGTCAAACTATTCCACCTATCTTAACTGTATGCCAGGAAAAAAACTCCAACACTGTTGTTTTTTTTTAATGTAAAAAAATCCAGTACCCAAAAATGTGAAATTTGTAATGTCCAGCATCCAATCAGAAATTACTAGGAATGGAAGGAAATAGGAAAATATGACCCAGTTCCAGAAGAAAAATCAATCAATAGAAACAGAACCAGAAATTACAGAGCTAGAGGAACTAGCAGGCAAGGACCTTAAAATAGCAATTAGAAGTTTTATAAATAAGCTTAAGAACATAAAGGAAAACAGGAAATTGATGATGAGAAAAATAGAACATATAAAATAAAGACTCAAATAGGACTTCTAGAGATGAAAATACATCTGGATTTGAAGAAAAGATCACTGACCTTAAAGACATAGCAAAAAAATTTATTAAAATGAAGTAGAGAGAGATAAAAACAAACCAAAAAAATTAATAGAGCAAAATTAACATGTGGAACCTAAAACACATGGTCAAGCATTCATGTAATAAGAATCCCAGAATTAGAGAAAAGGGGAAAGGGGACAGAAAAAAAAATTTAAATAAATAATTTCTGAAAATTTTCCAAATTTGAGGAAAACAAACTCATATAGAAGAAGGCCAATGAACTCAAACAGAATTAACATATAGAAAATGACATCAAGGCAAATCATAATCAAATTGCTGACTAAAGTGTGATAAAGAAAAAAAGCATTCCAACATTGGGCAGGGGGGAGTTACATTAGCTGGAGAAACAAAAATAAGAAGGATTATAGACTTCTTATTGAAAACCAAGCAATTCAGAGAACAAGAAAGTGAAATATTTAAAGTACATAAAGAAAAAAACACCTGCCAATCAAGAATTCTATACCCACTGAAAGTATCCTTCAAAAATAAAAGCTCAATAAAGTTTTTTCAGATAAAAAATAGCTAAATAGATTGTTTCTAGCAGATCTTCACTGAAAATTTATTAAAAGAAATTTTCTCAGCAGAAAAAAAGACAGCATATGGAAATTTAGATCTACATGAAGAAATGAAGTTTTCCAAAAAGGTAAATTGTGAGTAAATAGAAGAAACTTTTTCCTCATTTTTAATCTCTTTAAAGTACAGTTGCCTCTTTAAAGAAAAAACAATAATGAATTTTAGTGTTTGTAGGATATGTAGAATTAAAATGCATGAAAACATAGCACAAAGTATAGGATGGAGGAAATCGTAGTATACAGCTGTAATCTTCTTACATTATATGCAAAATAGTAAAATATTATTTCTAAATAGACCATGAAAATTAAAGATGTGTATTTAAAACCTTATCATGGGTTTTTGATAAGGTTTGAGCACCTGCTTCCCATGTGTGAGGTCCTGGGTTCAATTCCCAGTACCTCCTAAAAATTTTTTTAAATTAAAAAATAAAAAATAAAAAAATAAACCTTATCACAACCAGTAGAAAAGGGTATGGTAAGTAAGCCAAGAGTGGACATAAAACAGAATAAAAATAAATAAATTTATTAAGGGAGAAGAAAAGTAAAAATGGAACAAAGAAGAGATGGAATAAATAGGAAACAAATAGCAAGGTAGACAATTTGAATGCAAATATGAAAAATAACATTAAACAAAATCGTCTAAGTATTTCAAATAAAGGCAGAAATCCCCCAACTGGATAAACCAAAAAAAGCAATACGCAGGAATTGCAGGAAGATCATGCTGGATTAGGCAGGCAGGGCTCAACTCTCTCACAAAAACAATGGAGGAAAAAACAATATCTGTCCAAGGGACTTGCTTTGGGAGTCAGCAGACCAGGACAGTGCTTCAGAACTCCCAAGAGGGTGGGGACAGAAAGACCAAGAACCCAAAACAACAAACATGAGTTACCAAACACCTTCAGCAGCTAGGAAGGGCTCCCTTCCCCCTCAATACCCCAATATATTAAGCCAGGGGTTCAGTAAAACCCATGGCTCACTGAAGCTGACTGAGAGGGGAACAGATAACTTCCTCCCTGTCAGCTGTTACAAGAGAAAAGGGAGGGAAAGTTGGGTGGCTTTCCTTCAGTGAATTAGGCCAGCAGAGCCCACTTTGAATCACAGCTCTTACCAGACAAAAACACAAGAAAACAGATTGAAACACCTCTGAGGAAAGGGTCACGGATGAGTGCCATCTGCTGGCCAGTCTGGAAATTGCATGGACAAAAACTGCTTTTGGTTTGCTCCCTACTCCTGGGAGAAAATCTGTGCCCCATTTGTGAGTCCCTGGCATAAGTTTGATAACTTAAGCTGTGAAATTTTAAAGAGTTATGGACTTGAATGATAATGTGAAAAGCACAAAGATCAACATTATCAGTATCCCAGAAGGACAAGAGAATGGAAAAGGCACAGAAAGAATATTTCAGGAATAAGTGACTGAAAAATTCCCAACCCTTATGAAAGACATAAATGTCAATATCCAAGAGGGACAACACACTCCAAACAGAATAAATCCAAACAGACCTACCCTGAGACACCTACTATTCAGAATGACAAATATCAGAGATAAAGAGAGGATTCTAAAAGCAGCAAGAGAAAAGCAAAGCATCACACACAAAGGAACCACGATAAGATTAAGTGCTAAATTCTCATCACGAACCATGGAGGAGAGAAGTAAGTGCTATGATGTATTAAAGGTATTGAAAGAGAAAAACTGCCAGCCAAGAATTCTGTATCCAGCAAAGCTATCCTTCAAAAATGAGGGTAGGTTCAAAGTCTTAACAGACAAACAAAAATTGATAGAATATGTTACCAAAAGACCAGAATTACAACAGATACTAAAGGGACTGCTGCAGCCTGAAAGGAAAAAACAAGGGCTAGAGACTTTAAAAAGAGTATAGAACTGAAGAATATTAGGAAGGATAAATTAAAGGGTAAAAAGATACACAATAGAACGATATGACAACAGAAGGCCAAAGGACATAATGGATGAAGTAAGTAATGCCTTTACAGTGATAACATTGAATGTTAATGGCTTAAATTCCCCAATCAAAAGACATAGACTGAGAGAATGGATAAAAAAATATGAACCATCTATATGTTGTTTACAAGGGTTGGAAAAAGATATTCCATGTCAATGGTAACTAAAAAAGAGTTGGAGTAGTGACACTAATATTGGACAAAATAGATTTTAAACACAAAACTGCTATAAGGGTTGAAGAAGGTCATTATACATTAAAAGGGGGCAATTCACCAAGAAGAAATAACCATACTAAATAGTTATGCACCTAACCTGAGTACCCCAAGATACATTAGGACACACGGGCAATGCTGAAGGGAGAAATAGATGTCTCTACAATAGAAGTTGGAGACTTCAATAACCACTCTCAGTATTGGATAGAACATCTGGACAAAGGATAAATAAAAAACAGAGAACTTGAATAATATGATAAATGAACTAGGCCTAATAGAACTCTATAGAGCATTACACCCCAAAACAGCAGGATGTACATTCTTTCAAATGCTCATGGTTCCCTCTCCAAGATAGACCATATTATTGTATCACAAGACAAGTCTCAATAAATTTTAAAAGTTTGAAATTATACAAAATGCTTTCTCTGATCATAACAGAATTAAGCTGGAAATCAATAATGAATGGAAAATGGAAAACTCATAAATGTATGGAGATTAAACAACACACTCTTAAATAAACTGAGGGTGAAAGAAAAAATTACAAAAGAATTCAGCAAATATCTTGAGACAAATGAAAATGAGAACACAGCATATCAAAGCCTATGGGACACCACAAAGGCAGTGCAAAAAAGGAAATTTATAGCCCTCAATGCTTACATTTAAAAAGAAGAAAGAGCTAAAATTGAAGCTCTAACTGGAGGAACTAGAAAAAGGACAGCAAACTAATCCCAAACCAAGCTTAAGGAAAGAAATAGTAAAGAGCAGACTAGAAATAAATGAAATTGAGAACAAAAAAACAATAATCAACAAAACCAAAAGTTGGTTCTTTGAGAATATCAACAAAATTGACAAATCCTTCGTTAGACTGACAAAGAAATAAGAGAGAAGACACAAATAAATAAAATCAGAAATGAGACTGGGGTCATTACCACTGACCCTGCAGAAATAAGAGAGGTCATAAAATGATACTATGAGCAACTGTATGCCAAAAAACTGGACAATGTAGATGAATGACAAATTCCTGGAAAACCATAAACCACCTACACTGACCCTAGAAGAAACAGAAGACCTCAACAAACCAATCATAAATGAAGAGATTGAAACAGTCATCAAAAACCTTCCAAAAATGAAAAGCCCAGGACCAGATAGCTTCACAGGTGAATTCTACCTATCTTTGAAAGATGATCTAATATCAATCTTACTCAAGCTCTTCAAAAAAATTAGAAAGGAAAGCACACTACCAAACTCATTCTATGAAGCCAACATCACCCTAATACCAAAACCAGATAAAGATACTACAAAAAAAAGAAAATTACAGAACAATATCTCTAATGAATATAGATGCATAAATCTTCGTCAAAATACTTGCAAACAGAATCCAAAAGCACGTTAAAAGAATTATACACCACGATCAAGGGGTTTTATTCCAGTTATGCAAAGGTGGTTCAGCACAAGAAAATGAATTAGTGCAATAAACCACATTGATAAATTGAAGAAGAAAAATCACATGATCCTCTCAATTGATGCAGAAAAGGAATTTGACAAAATATAGCAC
>JAQZBX010015907.1:0-37044 GCA_029593785.1 Cabassous unicinctus
GTTCATGCTCTAGCACTTGTTAGCTGTGACTAATGGCAAGTACTTAACCGCCTTTCCCTTAGTGTCCTCATCTGTGAAATGATGACTATAACAGAACCTACCCCTTGGGGTTGTTATGAAATTGCACATGTAAACCACTTAGAAAGCTGCCCATTACATAGGAAACACTCATAAATGTGAGCTATAGATCATGGATATAAGCACTTTGTTGCATATATTGCAAATATTTTTTCCAATTTATCTTCTTCATGCCAACTTTATTTGTGAGGTTTTTGTTGTCTATAAAACTTCTGGTGATGAATGACTTTGAAACAAATGCATAACATTTATTACCTGTTAAAATGCTCGTTTTTAAAGGTATATGCAACTAGTAGCAGTGATAAAATATATGTGTGTAAAAATGATAGCCACAACTATGCTGATGACATTTTATTTTATTCTTTTAACTGGGTATCCCAATGATTTCTTACAGTAGAATAAAGCAGAGATCTGTATTACATTTACAAGTTGATTTCTTTAGGCTTTTCCCCTCATCCAGGTTCATCTCTTGACAGACAGGAATGGAGAAAGCATTTTTATCTCAAAGGAACTGCAAGGCCTGGGATGCTTGACTTTGATGCCCTCACTGCACAGTACTATGATAGAGTCAGTGTCATCACTCAGAACCTTGGCCAATTGTATCAGGAACCCTGGAGCATAGGGGTTACAGCAACTGTTTAACTGCCACCCAGCAGCCACCCAGGGGGACTGGACCATGAGATTGAGAGATGGTGCCGCTGTTGAAGGATGATCCCCATTTCAGTGTTGTTATGTGTATTGTGTGAATGACAGGCTAATATAATTACTCATCCACAGAGAGTTGGTGAGAAAAATACCCTCCAAATGAAACTACTAAGAGTCATCATTTGGTCAGAAAATAAACTGCCTTCATTTTTCTTAAGCCTAAAATAATGGTCTCTTTCTGATTTATATATTTTCTTGGAAGGGTAACTACCTAATTAAAAACATAGACATGCCTGTCTTCCTTTTCATTTATACAAGGTACTATATGTGTTAATTTGTCTGTTTGGGTTATCTGGTGCTTGACCAACCAAAGCTTTTTCAAAGGCAAATTTGGGAAGTCCAGATTCCCGAAAGAGGAAAGCAATGATGAAAAGCATAGGGGCCTCTGATCTCTGGCAGTGGCAGTTGTGTTGGCTTGAAGCTTTGTGAGATAGTTTATTCTTTAGGGAACCCTGGAAACTTAAAAAGGCTCATGTCACCCTACTGTCCCAGAATGTACACATGACTTTTATCCTTAACAACTACACATGCAATAAGAAAACTATATATGCCAACATTTTACATGCCAATAATGAAAATTGTAACACTGGGACAATTTTTTAAATATGCTCAAAAATAATTAAATGTGGTCTATCAGCAGATACAGTAAGTTAATCAATATTTGGAAGCCCAGGAGGTTGTCCATATGTTCTCAATTCTTTAGGTGATTCTGTCATCCATTGATCAAATTCCAAGCCAAAGAATCCTTCAAGTTACATGGATCTGCCAGACAGGAACTGGCAAGGAACTTCTCATTTTGTTACAACCTGGCTGGGGACCAGTGTATAAAACTAAATGGGTAAACATGAGAACAAATCTGTCTATTTATTTGTAAAAAAAAGAGTAGTTATTATCAGCATAAATTTGGTCCCCAGGTGATGTCTGGCTTAAGCTTGTAATGGTAATGTGGCTGATGTTGGGAAGAATCTTTGGCTGATAGACCACTAAAATACAGTCTTTATATATTAAGAAGTTAAGGGAATATTATAATTATTGAAATAACTCAATAAACATCCATCTGGACTGGTATTAGTGCTTGCTGGTTTGTACACATCTAAGTTAAATATAAACAGATTTCTCAAGCTGAAAAGCTTAATATACTGGCATATGCATAAACAGATTGAAAGATACACAGACAAATGCCAAAATCAACCAAAAGTAAATTAAATCTAATATCTACATGATATACAAGTGTCTGTACAATGCTTGGTGACATTGAGACGTGAAATGTACCTATCAGAATATCTGTTGGCAGGGGGTGGGGGGAGATCATTGCATTAGTCCTGATTAATCATAAGGAACTTTTTAAGTCCCTTTCTCCCATCCTCCAAAATAATTGTTTTTCATTCCAAGGAGCTAATATGGCATCTAGAACATTGTATATATGCTCATAAATGCTTGCAGAAGGAAGGAGTGGTAAGTTTGGAAAGAAAGAGGATTTGGCGTAGGTGTGGCAAGATTTAGAGCCTAGAAATAATGGCCAATTGGATTGAGGGTCCTGAGAAAATATATGCTAACAAACATGAGAATAAACAACCTTAGAAAGATGAGAGATGGAATGGGAAAAATAAAATTCAATTTTAGTTAAATGCTTCTCAGATTTTGATAAATTTTTCAGCTGGATTGTATAAATAACATGTATTCATAATAATGATGAATTGATTAATTATTTCAGATGGAAAATAAAGATGGAGTTGCTTACTTTCTTTTAAAAGTTAAAAATTTCCAAACTATTTTCCTCTCTGATTTGGAAAGGAGGGACCTTTTGGCAGAGCATGATATGGGAGTGATATTGTGACTTTGACTCTCCCCATCCGATGTCATGTCTCTAGAAAGGCTTACTGGAAAGAGCCATAAAGACTGGTTTTCCCTTTGTTGTGATGTACAAGAGGTTTTTCCTAAACCATTGAAGGTCTGTGCTGCCGGGGGCAGGGGCGGTGTGTGCATTCCAGGGGGCCTGTGGTCATGAGAAGTGTGGCCAATCGTGATGCCAGGGTTGTCTTTGTTGTTTGTGATGTTGAGAAATCCATCCCCAGCACAGACAATAAGGACAGTGTGAGCATTGCATTGTTTGGGCTGGGCCCCTGTCGAGCTCTAAAGGAACACAGGCAGCAAAGATGGACACTGCCAGAGTGGAGGAAAACACCAGAACCACTTGAATAAGAAAAAAGAAGGAAATCACAAAAACCAACTGATGATCAGGCTCTCTGATACAAACACCCCCTCCTCAAAACATGCACACATACACTTACATACACACACACAAAGCTACACAGCTTTGAAATTCCATTCTCAGTCCAAAAACGGACCAAAGAAACAAAAAACAAAATCCCATTCTTCAAAGTGGTTGTTTTAAAAATCTCATATTTTATATAATCTGATTTTTCCTTTTGTGCTGCCTATTAGTTTAGGTTTTTAGTATTCTGAAAGAAATGGACACACCATAAATGACAAGGTCTTCTCCTGCTACAGAAGCATGCATTGTATCATGCTCTAATTAAGTGAGTATGGGCCTTGGATTCAGACCAAAGTTTAAATTCTAGCTTTGTTCATCACTAGCTTTGTGACTTTGGGCAAATTTACTTAACCTCTTAGAGTCTCACTTTCCTTTTCTGTAAAGTGGAGATAATGCTATCTATCAAACAGGATTATTGTGAGGACTTGAAGTTCTAAAAGCTCCTAGGACTGGTGCCTGTGAAAAGTTAGTTTCTTTTCCAAAGAAGAAAGTGGAAAGTAAGAAGAAATCACTTTTGAATGAGAACTGATATTAATTAGATTTAAAACTTCTATGCATTTTTAAATTTCAACAACATAGTGCTGTAATATAGAAATGCTCAATAATAAACCAAATCTAGAAATTTAGCCAAAGGAAATAAATCATGATATTGTACAAATATTGCTCTAAGAAAATGTTACCTGTAGTTTTGTTCATAATGGTGAAAATTAGACGTGATCTACATGTTCAACACGGGAATGCTTAAACAGATGATGGCAAATTCAGAAGATATAATACTAAGCAACTATTATAATATCTTGTAGTTGGTACTTAAAGCCATGGGAAAATGTTTTCAGTATTTCACTGAAAAAAGGCGTATTATGTAACTGCATGACTAGAGCATCTCAATTTTAAATTTAAAAATTATGCAAGCATTAAAAAAAGGGAAAGCAATACAACTACACAGTAAAGTTCTTATCTCTTTGTGAGTGGTTATTATGGGTGATTTCATTTATTTCATATTTATTTAATTTTAGTGTTTCTTGATTTTTTAACAGTGGACAAAATTCAATTTTATAATAATAAAAATATTTTAAAATAATTATTCTTTGGTCTATACTTTAAATAATAGTATGATTGGTTTGTGGCAGAGTTCCCTAAATTGTAAGTACTAAAAGATATTAAATAGTGAAATAATCATTGAGGATTATATTTTGGCATATATCTCAACAAAAATAGATTTGTTGGGTTGATAGCAAATTATAAGGCTATCTGGCTTATTTCTGACTTGTAAAGATATTTTTATATTATATCTTATAACAGCCACAAGCATTTTTGTTTATATTAGAATTACCTCCTGCAAACGAGTCAAGACAAAAAAGTTCGTTGCTTGGTTGTGATTTGGTCATTCATATATAGAGATGTTTTATTGTTTGACTGAGAATGTCAAAAAATAAATATTGCTTTTGTCTACAAAATTAAACACACGTGAAATCTCAATACAGACGCTAATTAATACATAGTAATTGAGTTTGAATCTACTGGAAAATAATAGTGGTTTTAAAAATGCATTCATTCATCTACTCATTAATATATTCTTTCACTAATTATATCTTTCTTCCCTTCAAAAGTAATTGGAGTTTAAAACATAAACATGTAACAGCATTTAAAACATTGTTCTAAATGTAATAAAATAATGTAGGAACAACAATAGTCTTACTATTCTTCACCCTCATTTTCAACTAATTAAATCACACAACTAAAAGAAAAAGAACTAACTATGCACTGGCTTAAAATTAATTAAGTTAATATCTTTTTTTTTTTTTTTAAGATTTATTTATTTATCCCCCCCTTGCTGCTTGTGTTTTACTGTGTCCATTCACTGTGTGTTTCTTCCGTGTCTGCTTATCTCCCCCTTGCTGTGAGGTCCTGCTGCATCAGCCCACCGCTAAGCGCAGGCCGGCCTGCTGTCAGGTAAACAGGGGCTCTAATGCTTGAGCCACACCCATTTCCTGCTGTGAGGTCTTGCTGCATCAGCCTACCCTGCCGCGCGGGAGGGCAGGCCTGCCCTCACAAGGAGGCCCTGGGAAGCGAACCCGGGTCCTCCCATATGGTAAACGGGAGCTCTATCCATTGAGCCACACCCGCTTCCCTGTTAATATCTTTTAATAGTGGCTTTTGTGGTAAGGAAAATAATCCATTAGTTTCATTGGGATAGTGAATAATTTGGAAAATTTAGGGGACCAGATTCCATTGTGATATTGAAGCTATAAGATCTCTATTTAATTTGAGTCTGAAGTTGGCTGATATATAGCATTATTTATAGATATTGCTGCTGAAGGCACCATTTTTAGTTTTTTCCCCTTCTAGGTAATTCCATGATTGATTTCTGCAAAATCACTTTTATTAACTATGAGGCAGATCTGATTTGTCCATTTGGAAGACTAAAAACAGAACATTGGAAATTCAATATATTGATGTAGACCTTAAGAGTAAAGATTGTTAGTAAAGAATACACAACAAGGAATGTAGACATGAACCCTAATAAATATATCATAATGTATCATCTTTTGATAGTGGATACAAAGATAGGATTCATGGGTGACATAATTTTAGACTGTCTTCACTTCAATTGTCATAGATATCTTTTGCTGATATCAAGCATTTAGTGGGCCATTTAAAATAAATTATATTTCTTTTTAATTTTGTAAGTAAAACATTTATATTTGAAAAAATGGAAAATATACAAAATAACATAAGAAAGAGAATATTAAAGGAAAGAGAATAATTATTCAAAGATAACCTCTGTTAACATTTTGTCATGGTCTCTGAATCAGTTAATCAGTTTCTTTTATCTCTCTCTCTGCACGTAAATAAATATAAACACATGTGCACACACACGCTCATCATTCTAAAAAAAAAATTCATATTGTCATGGACAAAAATGGTAACTCTTGCTGATTCTTATCCATATAATAGTATGTCGTATAATTCATTATTACATATCATCCCATACTATTGGATATTTAAGTACATTTTTCCACTAAACATTATTAATGGTTATGTAATATTCCATTGCATGGATAAACTATGATTTACTTAATTGTTTATTATAGTTTTACTTATTGTTTTATGATTACAAAAAGTACTCTGATGAACAAGTTTAGCTGTAATCACTGTCTATTTTTGATGATTTCTGTGTCAAATTTCTTATACATACATAGATTTTATTAAATACATCCTCAGTATCTAGAATCATCTCTTTCAGTGAGTCATGACTTGCATAGGCTACATGTGAATCATTTTTAGATGTATTTAAAATAGAATGGCAATGTTTATTCATTCAAGAAGAGTCTATGGAGTGCCCGCACTGTTCTTGGTGCTGGAGATCCATTTTTTGAGTACCCATTTATACTGATGCTGTTGAATTGCTCTTGTCAAGGTGACTGCAGGACTGTATGTTGCAAAGTCTCACTTTTATCTTAAATGACTCACAAGCAGCATTTGACACAGTTACCTAACCGCTGTTCTTGGAATACGTTATTTTCTTTGTTTCTGAGATACTACTTTCATTTGGTTCCCTCCCATTTATTGGCTGCTGTTTTCCAGAGTGCTTTGTTTGCTTGTCTCCATGTTCTTGCCCTATACATAATTTAGTGACCCAGCGCTCACATCCAAACTTCTGTATTGTACTCACTACTTAGGTGATCTTACCTGTCCTACAGCTTTAAACACCATCTATTCTCTGACATGATTCAAATTTATTTCTCCATTTCTGACTTTCCCCTAAACTCCAGAAATATATGTACAACTGTCAACTTGCCCTCTCCACTTGAATATCTAGCAGGCATTTCAAACTTAACATGTCCAAAACTGAACTATTGACTTAGCACTCTCCCACTAACAAAAGGGACAAACTAACAAACCAATTGCCTTTGCATTTTTTTTCTCCCTCTTAATAAATGGTAATTCCATTCATCTAATTTCTCTGTTCAATATCTTGGAGATACTGTATCATTTATTTAACATAAAATCATTGGGTGACCATTATATTCTGGGTTTTATTCTAGGTACTAGGATCTATCAGTGGGACACATACACACCCATCATGATGCAGTTTACATTCTAGTGAACTTGATTTCTGTCTCTTTCAGTCCCCATCCATTTCATGAGCAAATCTTGTGGGTTCTGCTTTCAGAATATGTCTGAATCCATTTACTTTCCATAACCCCTATCCCTTGCCATTTTCTCTAGTCCAAGCCAGGACTGTTGGGTTGGCCTTCTAACTGGTTGCCTTTGCTTCTGTCTTTGCCCCAGTAAAGTTTCTTGTCAATACATCACCCAGAGTGTCCTCTTAAAACTGACCTAAGAACGTATGACTCTTCATGAAATACTTCACATTTTGAAATAAATTCCAAAGTACTTACCATGGCTTTCTTTGACCACAGTAGGAACTCAACGGGCATTTATGATGAATGACTGGATGAAAGGGTTGACACAATGCATCTTACAGACTTTCTGCCAATCCCCCAATTGAATGATTTCCAAACCATTATCATACTTGTTATTTCAGTTGTTGTTGGTGGTGGGTGGCACTGTGTTGACACAGAGCTCTGAGTATTTGATTGACTAATAGTCAATCTAGTTTTTGACATTAAGACCAATCTGGATAGATATGGCTATGGCTGTTCTAGGAAGAAGAAAAAAAAATCACAAACAATCTTTTCAGTAGGAGAAAGGAGATTGATTTGACATAAGGGCTTTACTCTTAGCCTTTCACCATCCTCTTTCATGTGGCAATGAAGAGCTATGAATTCAAATGCTCAAGTTATGATTCAATCTATCCATATAAAATTCTTGATTTATTTGAATCATGTGTATCTATTGCCCAGTAGTTATGGGTATCAGTCACCCTGCACCCACCTCATCTGTTATCGTTAACAGTAATCGGTTGACCAAGCTTGGCAACCTACCCAGACTTTCATCCATAAGTAGAAGCAAGGGGAAAAAATCAATTATTTTTGGTTTATATGTGTGAAATTAAAACACTTCTAGTTTAAACAACTCTGCCTGGGCAAAAAGAACAAAGTTTGCCTCACTATTATTTTTCAAATAGAAACATTTGTTCTAACTTTCCTGTTAATATGTTGATCAGTAGCAAATTTCACTTAGTGGTATTCAGGATTAATTTTAGTAGCTAGCTCAGTGGCTGGTCTTACTAAGGGGCTATTTGCTACTTTCTTTCTTTTAAAAAATGGGAGCAATTATTTGTGCTTATGAGAGCGATGGGAGCAACCATACACTAAAAATAGAAATTATGAAATTAGCCACAGGCAAATTGCAGAGCAGGGACAAGCCTGTGAACACTTTCTCCGCTGACTTGTGGCTGACTTCCCTCTTGAAGTGGACAGGATATTTACTTGAATGGATGACATATTGGAGAGCCCCCTTCCCTTACCCAGCTCCATGTCTCTCTAGCTGAAAATGCCAATTGAGGGCTTAGTTTGATGCTGCACTTTGGTTCCAGAGACAAACCTATTAGAACCATAGCTGAGAGTAGAAAATGCATTATGTCAAGGCCAC
This sequence comes from Cabassous unicinctus, assembly GCA_029593785.1. NCBI lineage: Eukaryota > Metazoa > Chordata > Mammalia > Cingulata > Chlamyphoridae > Cabassous > Cabassous unicinctus. The sequence goes on from JAQZBX010015907.1 coordinate 8,621, forward strand.
CTGTTAAATCTGAGCCATAACCTTTGTACTGGGTGACAATTTTGTGGTTTTAAATTCTACTTTCATATCTTTGAACTTTAAGCTGCTTCTGTGCAAAGTTACTCTCAATTGATATATTTAATACAGGAAAATGTTTTGAATTGGAGAATTGCTATTTGTTATTACTACCAAAAATACATATAGCCAAGAAAAAAAAATCTGATTCATCTTTGGAGAAGGGAAGGAGGAAAAAAAATAACACATGAGTAGAAAAAGCTCTTAGTAAAACCACATTTAGTAATCACATTTTCTTTTTTCTGGGCTTCTGTTGCCAAGGCATCTGTGATTATTATCCTTTTTGTATCGGAATGAATACATGGAAGCAAACAGAGTTGCACTTAGTAAAATGAAATGTAAGACTCGTCTGGGTGTAGGTGGAAAGGAAGTGATAGAGTTCAGAGGAACAGATGTTCTAGAGTTATTAAAACTTTTCAGAATGAAATTTCATACCCTGCTTCTAATTACTGCATTGCTCTTCTAGTATCCTGTTGAATAAAACCTGCTAAAATTCTTGAGGCGTGTGAAAAGAAATTGGATGTAGAACCCAAAGTAACTTTCGCCATGCCATTGAAAACTTTTAGCCCAAGGCACATTGACCCTTCCTCTCTTCAGCTGACTGTTTGCAGTGCCACAGCATTGCCCACAGAAATGCCAGAAAAGAGAACCTCTGACTGCATGTTTTGCATCTGCAAGTACATTATTAGAATTCCTTCTCTGGAAGCCCCCTGCTACATTGTTGCACTCAAAATAAGTGCTCTTTGATTTGTTTGACTTTGTGTTTGCAATACCTTAACTCTCAGATTCCATTTTGTTCTCCAGTGTCAAGTTAACTAAGTGTGCAGTTTCCTTCCATGCAAAATTAGGCTTTCTGCACCCATAGATTGGGAGCTAAATGCTTCATATTTATTATCTTTAAGGGGCTGTGTTAATGAAAGAATTTTAATCATTGACATTGCTCTGTGAATTATGTATTACAAAAACCCCTGCTGGTGAGTTAGACAAAATTAACCTACTGTAAGGGGCATTAAAAAAAAATCACAGCTAATTAGTAAGCCAACAGGAACAAAGAGAATGTAAAACAAAGATGTTGAGAACAAGACATTTAGGTAGGAACTGCTGCCTCTGTTTCAGGCATGGCTCTTTCTTTCATTTGGGGTACATTTGTAATACCGCCTGCCATAGCTGGAATCTTCCTCCAATCTGATATGTTCCATTAGACTTGAGCATTTTTATGTTTTGTAATTAGTTTTCTAAGCTACAGTCTCTTCACTCTTTCAAACTGTGGAAATCCAAAGGCTCATAATCGAAAATGGAAGATATTTTTAAATGCTTTTAAATTATTTCCCAGGCGATCTATATTAGAGATGTAAGGCAATTCGAGGGGATTTTAATGGGAAATGATTTCCATTGCTTTTTTTTCCCCTTGAATCACTCTTTACGCTCATCATATATCCTGTATCAACTCCTGTATTTTAAAGTAGCAAAGCTTTGTCCAGGCTCCCTTCCTGATGCAGTTCCATGTGGAGTGGACAAAGGCAGGCATGGGTTTAAATCATTGGCTGCTTGCCTTCTCAGCTCCTCCTCATACTGACATTCAACGGCCATGTATCACTCTGCTGGTGCAGGAGCTGGGAGGAGACAATTGACCCTGAGAGGCTGCCAGAGAGGTGCTCATGCTGGGCCCCATTCGTTTCTAATTGCTCTTTCTAAGTTATAGGTAGAGATAAAGCAACCAAAATGGGACAAGCAGAGGCAAGAGACAACAATAATATCTTTTTCAATTTTTCCCTGTTCAACAGAGGCCCTGAGCATTAAAATGGATAAGACAGTTCTTTGACCTTTCATTCTCTTCTGGATTATTTCTTTTTATTTTCTTCATGTTAAAATTTCTCTACTACCTGACAACATCTGAGACCATTGTCTTTCTAATGAGACTCTGGTTTGTTCTTCACAGAAAGAGTCATTAATCTTTCTTCTTCCATTCTCTGAGTGTAGTGTTGGAATAACCTCTGAATCTTGGATTATTTGAAATAAAAGCAAACTGAATAATTTTGTAAAAATCTCACCTTGTAGGCAAAAGGAATTGGGCAAAAAATTCATAGCAAGGAGAAGTTCCTATTTTAAAAGTGGCATAGAGCACAGAAGGATACAGGATGTCAGAAATAGGATGTGGGAGCCTCATGAGGGAATTTTGGCACATGATATGTTCAACTTTGAGTAGCTGGCATCCCTTTCATGCTATTCTTCACTGCTTTTTCTGGGCTTAGAGAACTTAAAGGATTGTTCCATGTTTAAATTCTGATGGGCTGTTCTTTTAGTATAAGATCAGTGAAAACAGGTTGGGATACTGTAATAAATTAGAATGTTCTTGAGTCTAAGAGCTTACTTCCTCTAACTTTCTGCTTCCATCCTCAGGTTAAAAGAGGAAGACTCTCCACTACTATCTGCCCTGAATCCACCATACTTTTTTTCATGTTTATGGAAGTCACCACAACAGATGCCACTTTCCTAATCGCCTCTCGTTTTCCACACTGAAATCCCCCCACTGAACTCCCCACAATGCTTGCCCATATCCCACCTTCCTTCAAACCCGTGGAATCCTTCCAGTGTGACTTCCCAAATACTCCCAACTTCATCTCTAAACATCCACTTCTCACTTCTGTTTGAATGGAAATCTGGCCCTTCCTAGGACTCCTTGCCTTACATATCTCTCAAGAGGTGTGGCTCTTTTAGTCTCCCCACAACTTTCTCAGGACTGGCCCAGATGCAGAGTAAATGCTCTTCCTTATTCCTTGCAGATCAGTCTCCTTCCTCTCTTCAGGAAAAGATCCCAACTTTTATATCCATTTATCAGCTGCTCCTCCTTTGCTACTGACATCTACTGATTCCCTCTTTGCTTGATGGTTTTTGGTCCCAGCTTGTTGCCACTCTCGCTAGTATTATCTCCATCTTCACGATTTCATTCATGGTGATTTAAAGACTCATAGAGTTGATCTTTCTAACACCTGGTTTCCCAGTTCCTTGACCTCCTGCAAGAATCTTTACTTTCATCTTACTTTTGCCTCTCTCTTCTAAGGTCAGACTTTTTGGGGCTCAAAACAACTCTCCATAATCTCAGTTTTATGCCTCCCATTCTCTGACCACTACCTTCTATCTTCCCAGTTTTCTCTCTCCCTTTGTGCCTTTCTCTCTCTTTCCCAGTCTCAATGATTCTTTGGCCCCAGAGTTATATCTTATCTATTGGGATAATTACTTTGCACTCTCTTTACCAACCAATGCCCTCATTCCCTTCCTTACACAGCTTAAATCAATCAGTACACCTCTTGTATAGCCCCATTCTTGCTTTGTTGTGTTCACTTGAGAAAAACACAGCATTGATTCTATCCAACACTTTGCCTACTTCATGCTTGCACCCATACAGCTGAAGAAGATTAGAAGAAAAACATGAAATCACATATAATGGTTTCCTTTCAAATTCATGACCAAGGACATCAAGTGGGCCTTTACTGCTGTGAAGTAATCTTCTCATATGTTTCCAGTGTATTCCCTCCCCTACTCTTTCTTGGTACGACTCACACTTTCTCCTCTCCCGTTTAATCTCATGTGTAATATATTCAACAATTTGAAATTCTTGGTCTGGTTCATAAACATACTGTACTCTTTGAGGCTTTCCCAATAGCTTCACCATCTCATGGCTGTGTGATGTATGACTTCTTGTACCTTAGCTTCCTCATCTATAAGATGAATATATTCTAACTATATCATTGAATTGTTTTGAGGATTAATTGGAATAATATTTTGAAACACATAGTTGGGGCTCAAAAAATGTTGGCTTGAATTATTGCAGCATTTAATTCTTCAGTCCAGGGATTCCTTTTTTCTGCTTCTATACCTGATAAACTCCTACTCATCTTCAAAGCCCTTGTCATAAGTTTTTCCCTTCTGATGAATTCATCACTATCACCCCTTCTTCTATACTACCATAGCACCATGTAGACACCTTTTGTATGATTTATTACATGGCATTGTGATTTTTTTTTTTTTTAATGCCTGGCTCCTCAACCTAAGTATCTCCTCCTCCATAACACTTCCTCTGTCTTACTTAAATTTGCATCTGGAAGTTCTATCCTAGTCATTGGCAAAAGATAATCGTTAGTTGTGTGAATAAAAGGGATATTTCTATTTTTAGTATAATATGGTAACTTTACTGTGTCTGGATTTATTGCTAAAATTATTCTTAAATAATAAAATGATTTTCATTAAGAATTATTTGAAAACTAAGGCCTTCATGGAATTTGAATCCTGCTCAGCATCCACATATACAAAATTACATCTAATTAGTCTAGATAGTTGAAACCACTGAATATTGAATAAATTGAATATTTGGCCCATCCTAAGAGCTAAGGCTGCACTAAGACCCCATTAAATACTATCCTACTCTCTTAACACAAGGCACGTCAAACTAGCACAGTTTTAGCCTTGAGTGTGCTACGTCTTTCAGAGTTCAACTGTTCCCATTGTTTATTTTGCAACAAATTTGACATGAGAAGACACCAATTACTTCCTTATATAAACTCAGCTTCAGACTTCAGTGTGAGAGACATCTGTCTTCCCTTTGGAGGTTCCATAGTGCTCTTTCTTTGAAAAACTCTCTTTTGGAATCACCTTGTTTCATAAGAAGCTAGAAAATTAAATATTTGGTTTGGGGCTGCTGGGAACAGAATATCCTGCTGCTATTCTACTTAATACATTTGTACAGTAAATTTGTAGTTTTACCTCTTTAGGAAAATTAATTAACAGAAGTCATACATAAAGCTGTCACTGTATACATTTTCCTGATGAAATAAGTGAAAAAGGGGGAGTAGGCTATTTGTTCTCATGTACCAGTGAGCCATCCTCAGGTCTGGTAATAGCTGCTCCAGAGCCTCAACACACTTCCCCTTGGTGTTTTGTATTTTCATCACTTGGGGCTTGAATCATGTAAGTAAGAAAGAACTGCTATTTCTATTTTATGTTTAGACATATCAGTTTTTTAAGGGAAGGTGGGAGGACAATGAACAAATTCTCTGTAGATGTTGTCACCACTTATAAACAGTTTTGCTGAGGGCATTACAAGGTGCGAAGAATTGTCAGCTGAAAGAAGATCTATTGGCTCTCTGGCTTTCCAGCATCTGGGAAAGAACTGAGAAGCCAGTTGAAACCTCATACCATGCAAAATTATATTCGATTTTTCATAGCTCCTTCACTCTCCTTCCCGCCCCCTTCTGAACGGGGAACTCCTTCAGGGCCTTTTCCCATCCCCCTCTGCATACAGCCCGATGGATCATCTGAAACTCTCTTAGGGCACTTACTAAAGGATTACACAAAGAAATATTGTATATGTAGGGAACCATGAAAATATCTGCATTCATTTAGAAACTCAAAAATCCAAGAAAGGCTGCTGCCAAGACTTGAGAGCCCCCAGCTTACAAGTAAGTTTTAAGAAATGGACATGTCCTTATGGCTGGTCAGTTAATCTGTTGTATAACAGTAAAAGATAGGCAAAGAACAAGTAGCTCTTTCACAAGGCAGTCCTTTGTTTCTTATAAACTACTATCTCTTCCCTTGAAACTGCAGCGTCTGTCCCACGAACTACAGAATGACAAAAATACCAAGACAGCTAACTATGCACAACAGAAATCCAGGGCTCCATAACACAGAGACTTCAGGCCACTCATCTTTACACTAATAATGAGAATAATTCTATTAGCAACTGCTATTATTTACCAACTGATTACTAAATGCCAGCTCCTGTGCTGAAAATTAAGTATACTTAGTAATAGCATTTAATCTTTCCAAGAACCTTGTGAGGTTGCTTTATTATTACCATTTTACAGAAGAGGAATCTGAAACTCACAGAGGTCATGCCATTTGCTAACGTCGCTTAAGAAGTAAGGCAGTGTGACATTGACCCAAAGTCTGTCCTGGCAGCATCTTTCTTTCTTCCTACTTCCCAAATCCTAGACAAAGCTACAGAGTAGCTGTGCTCTGTGACCGAAAAACAGACCTGGAGAGCCCAAAGTTTTAGGAACACACATGGCATTATGGTAAATTTTAAAGTCAGCAAAGTTTGAACTGAACAAACATGATTATATGTCGATCAGGAACTCAGTAATGTTCTAAACTCTGGACAAGAATAAGTGCTTGGCAGTTGGGGTGGAGAAATTTGGATCACTCTATGCTTATCCCCAGTGCTCTGCCAACTAGCAAATAATTCAGCTCCCCTCCTGTTTTGGATTGAATCATGTCCCCAAAAATGACATGCTCAAGTCCTAGCCCCCAGACCTGTGAATCTGAACTTATTTGTAAATAGGAACTCTGAAGATGTTATTGATCAAGATGAGGCCAAACTGGATTACCGTGAGCCCTAATCCAATACCACTGGTGTCCCTATAAGGAGAGGAAATTTGCATCAACACAGAGAGACAGAGAGAGAGAAAAGAGACAGCCATGTGACGAAGCCAGAGGTTGAGGTACGTCACCGATTGCCTGTAAGCCTTCAGAGGAAGCATGGCATCTTCAAAACTATGAGACAATAAATCGTTATTGTTTTAATCCATCTGTCTGTGATACTTTGTTAGGGCAGTTGCCAGCAAACTAAGACACGTTCCTTCCCCAGTCACCCACAAATATGGCTCCTATCTCCAAAGTCCTAAACATTCACTTGGGTAGGGAGACAACATATTCCAATTTGCCCTGGACAGTATTAGGTTATACCTATCATTTGGGTGTATTGTTCACAGCACCTGTTTGCACTGTCGAAAGTGTCCTGGTTTGGACAATAAGTCATATGATCACCTTAAGTTTAGGTGTTTGTCATCAATGTAGGGAAATGTTAACACAGAATGTTAACCTGATGGGTAATGAGTTTTTTCTGCAAAGTGTTCTAATCCTGGAAAACTGTTTGGGAAAGAGCATGAGAAGAATGGGAAAGAAACTGTAGGTGTTTATAGGATACATGGAGTCTCTGGACAGACTACATTGCCACATCTTCTTCCGCATCCTTATCAAGTCTTCCCTGGGAGCTTGGTCCCTAGACTGGTATATGTGGGGGCGGTAGGTGATTGCATACTGATTAGCTCTCAAAGATCTGTAGGGGAAAGGTATTTCCTAACTGAGGTGGGAATTTTGGATTAAATAAAGTTCAAAGCACAGTTTCTGATTAACCATGCAAGCCTCAAAATCGACAACTAAACTCTCTCTGAATTTGACACTTGGGCAGCATTTGTGCTCTTAGAAACAAGCAAGCAAGCGAGCAGACATTCCAGGCCTTGGGCAGAGCAGCTGATGTCGCAGCTGGGAACAGGCATCATGCCTTGGTCCCCCTGAGCCGGGCAATGGTGTCAGATGGAAACAGTTGTGAGCTTTCAAGACACCTTTCTCCTTCCCTTCCCTGCTCAGCCCTCCACCCCTAGTCTTTCATAAAATAGAGCTTCCAAGTCTGAACAGTGTATTTCTTGATCCTGAATGAATATGGGGTTTTCACATACAAAAGTGACTGAATTAAAACTTAATTTACGTCGAGAAATTAAAAAATAGGCGAGGTGCCGCCAAAACGTCACCTTTATTGTTGGCTTAGGTTGAAATGGCAGGATCCTATTGGCAGTCTGGGTGAATATTTTGAACTGTAACTAAGTCACTTCTGTGACTGTTTTAATGTGTTTTCATAAAGCTTGGCAAAATTATATAAATAAAACGTTTTCAGGTTTTTATCTTTACTCAGCTGTGTTGCAAAGGGGTAATCGGACCCCACTGCAAGCACTATGGAAAAACACAGCTTAGCTGACAAATTAGTGGTATTTGGTGCTAATATTACTAATTCAACATTTGGAAGGGTTGCTCACTGGGGAAAAATAACATGTTCTATAAGTCACTAGGAGAAACTAGGGAGATAGTTAATGGGTGTTGGCTCCGCTGCACGGATTGCTCACAATCCTCTTCAAACTGCTGCTGACTTCCTGCCAATAGACGTGGAAGTAATTGTCAACAAGATTTATTGTTACTTTCACATTTACACAGCGAGAGAGGAAAGGTTGAAAGAGTTCTGTGAAGTTTAGTTCCGACTTCTACTGAACCATAGCAACGCACCCTGATTATCCCTAATGTGCGCTACAGAAAGAAGTTCCATCGTTTGAGACACTAAACTCATCCCTCTTGTCAGAAGCAAATCCCCCCTGCCCCCACTCAGTAATTTCTCCTCAGATCAATGAGCTAAGCATTGTTGTTTTTTTCCCCTTGGCAAATGGTTGTTTCCCACGTGGTGAAGCAGAGTTATTCATCTGTAGAATTAGGAGGATTAGCCTGTGGAACTAAGGGAAAACCTAACTTGAGAAAGAGAAGGGGGATTTTAATTTTGAAAGGAAAGGGCTTTGCTTGCAAATTGAGAAGACATTGGTGAAGGGATGTTCTTGGTTAAAGATACTATTGAATACTCAGGAGCTTCTCTAGTAACATATTCTTTCCATTTCAACTCTACTTTAGGTATACCTGGTTGGCATGGATTTTTGATACTTTCTCTTTTTCCTTTTTCAAGTGTCATCTAGTTCTACAGCAGTAAAATTAAGATTATGACATTGCAATTTTCTGCAATTTGGATACATTTTTCTTTTGAGGAGCAAATGCATGAGTGTGGGGAAATATGCCTGCAGAGTGTAGGTTTCTCAAACTACATATACAATTAAACTCACATACACTGCTAAAACCATACAAAACATTATCTCTTCCTTGAATTTCAGGATGGCATTTCCAGGCACAAGAAGCACCTGTTAGGAGAATTTCTCCCTGTAATGAAGGCCATCTGTATCGGAGACAAAAGTGGGGCGTGAGGACTCTAATAAGTGGAGAAAGAGCCCCTGGTACTGATTGAGGCGGCAACTGCTCTGAGAACTCTTAACAACTGTTGGGGAACAAATACATTGGACAAGGAGTCGTTTATCTAAGCAGTATTTACACAGGCAGCAGGCATTTGAAAAGGAACGGATTTGGATTATGAAACTTCTTTTTTTTTTTTTCCTTTGCAATAAATAGGCGTCAAGAAGGAAATCTGAAACCTCCTGGCAACCCCCCTTGACATTTGAACATTTAACATGGTGCTGGTTTTCATACCACTGAGTGCTTATCCCTTGATTACTTTTTGAAAGGGGAGGAGAATGGATATAAAGAGACCTATCATTTTTAAAGCTGCCCTTCAAATTTAGATAAAATTTGAGCAGAAGCAGTATTGATGAGTGATGCTAGTAATATTAGATGTTAGAAGAGAACATAGAACTTTCTGTACTGAATTGATGAAGTGGTCTATTCAGCTTTGTATTTTGTATCTTAGAGTGGCACAAAGAAGTATTTCCTGGGAGGCTATGGTGATTTTACATGACATGAACTTGGAAATGAGGGGGAAGTGAAACTGACGTCTCCTCGGCCTTCTCAATTGCTCTTTGACGATTAATCATCCAAGAATCTAAGAAAATCTTTGTCTTTTGTATTTCTTTTTCAGAGCTCTATACTTTAACCAGAAGATATTCATTAATTTATTTTACAAATAAAATTTATTAAGCATCTACTCTGTGCTAAGCTTTGCTCTAAGCACTGTGGATGTAGCAGTGAAGAAAACGTAAAACTCCCTTCCTTCGTTGGGCTTTTATTCTAAAGAAGACAAATAATAATAATAAAGCATTAAAATAAATGAGAATAAGTGAGCAAAGAGGAAAAATAAGACAGAGAAGGGAGCATATGTGGCGTGAGGAGAGGGAGATTAAGGTGTTAAATTGGGCGGTTAGGCAAAGCCTTATTGAAAAGGTGACATTTAAGTAAAGACCTAAGGAAGTCAGGAGTAAGCCATGTGGCAAACGGGAGAAGAGTGTTCCAGGCTGAGGGAAGAGGATGTGCACAGCCCCTCGTGGAGGTGCAGGCCTGGTGTTCTCAAGGAAGTATAAGAAGGTTGAAAAGTAGAGAGTGGGAGAGTAGATGATTATGCCACAGGTAGCTGTGAGGCCTGAGGGTATAGCATCTTGTTGGCCATTTTAAGGGCTTTGGTTTTTACTCTGAGATGGAGTCATTGGAAGGTTTTAAGAAAATAAAGCTTACCTGTTTTAAGCAATTCACTTACAGTGTTGAGAAAACTCTCTTATGGGGGCAAAATTAGAAGGAGAATAACCCAGGCAAAAGGTAATGATGGCTTAGACCCCAATATTAGCAGTGGAGGTCATGAAAAATGGTTGAGTTCTAAGAACATTTTAAAGGTAATGTACCAACCAGCATATATAATAAATTGTTCTTAAATTATCCTTCTATGGCTTCTAGCCATTGACTCAACATGCTTTTACCTTTGTTGGAAAAGCCCGAGTTTATTTTATCTGTAGTTTTCTTGATTTGGTAAACTTGAATTATGTTTTCCTTCAAGGCTTTCCCTTTTCTAGACCAGAAGGCTTTGAACACTGTCTTCATATGGTAACTTTCTGTCCTCATAGCCATTCTGCTTGTCGTCCTCTCCACCTCTTCCAAATTCATTAAGGCCACCATTAGGAAATCATCATGTTCCAGGTAAGCTATGCCATGTCTTCATATACAAATCCATTGTACATCTATCCAGGGAAAAAAAAGTGTTACTCCTCACCTGCATCATCAAATGTTCCATATTCCCTCCTCGCTACAGTGGTATAAACAACGTGTCTAAATACAATACTAATCAGTCAACCCCAGGACTGAATATGCTTTATTTACTTAATGGATAATATGACCTCTTCTTTTAGGCCAGGATCCCTTCAATGAGTCTAATAACAGTAATTTAAAATAATGTTTAATGAGCCTAATATGTAGCAAGGAACTGCTATAAGTGCATTGCACTTTTTTTCTCATTGAATCCTCACAGCCATTCTCTGAAGTAGGCACTAAGGGGGAAACGGAGCTTTAGAGAGATTAAGTGCCTTGTTTAAGGTCACACAGCTAGGGTAACTGAACCTAATTCTGTAACCACTCTTTCCCTCATATTTCCCTCATATTTGGCATCCTTGAGAGTTACCTTTTACTATGCAATCATGACCAAGAGTTTAGTTAAGGACAATGGAAGTCTAAAGGTACTGCACTAGGGATGTGCTTGGATGTAGGATTCTACCCACATAAGACTCACTTTCTAATGAGAACTTGAATAATATCTACCTCTTCCCTATCACCCCTATGCTACTTTGAATTCAAATGATCAAACTCTCAGACCAAGTGATATGTCATTTTCATCCTTTCTAGTTGTGACCACCCTGCAGCTTGCCACTGTATTAATTAAAGAAGCCCTTTCCTTTTATTCCCTTTTTCTCTTTAATACTGTATTATGTGCCTCTATTTCTCTTAAGTTGCTAGAACTCTTTATACCAGTTTTCTGAAGAATACCAAAGGCAAAGCTAATTTACTGTTCTGAAAATGTTGTAAAATGCCCCAATTAGAAAATCTAAGTAATGATTCCTATTTACTATTGGATGTAAAACCAAGAAACTTCTCCTTATGAAGTTTTTAAGTTAAAAACAAAACAAAACACAAACTTCCACCCCAGAGAGAAATTATCTTTTCCTCAGACAGGCATCTATGTAAAGGTTCCAAGATATGTCTGCATCCACTATCTTAAAAAAATGTTTCTAGTTAAAATTTTCAAGGCAGATGTCCCTTATAGTTAACCAACACTGGATATTCTCAATAGAGATAAGCAGCAAGTATTGGAATAAGAGAAATTAGTAGAGAGAGTAGGAAAAGAAAAAGTAAGATTCTGTATTGTTTTGAAAATGATTCTATTGGAATTACCTTTTTTAATTGCACAGCTATGCAAGGAGACAACAAAGAGGCATTTTTCTAAATTCCAGGTCAGCTCATTTTATAAAGATCAGGTAAGACATAGTGGACTAAATATTACAAAGTTGATGAGTAAATTAAATGTAATCCATCAAATATGCCACAAATAAATATAATTTACCACAACAAACAAGTAAAACAATCATCATAGTCTTGAGACTAACAATATATAAGATTGTAACTTAAAAAGTTTGGATGTCACAAGAGAATTTTCCTATAAACATACTAGGTAGAGTTTAAGTTCCTAATAGCAAGGCACAGATTAAGTATAAAACTGATAAAAAAGGATTTGAATACAACCTGTCTATTAATTATATCCTTACCTATCTTGAGGTATCAGACTGGCCTATATTCTCCAGCCTTCTTTTTTATTCTTTTAACAAGATGTTAAAGGTTAACTTAATACTCTGTATTCTCAAAGTATTTGGGTCAATAATTCAGGTTTTCATTTCCTCAATGTTACTGTTATTGAAAGCAATTATCTCTACTTTCAACTCAATTCAATTAAAAATATTTGGATCTTGTTTTTGTTAATTACCACAAGAGCTATGGCCTGTATCAGGCAGAGTAAGATGCAGAGGAGAGAGCAAAGAGATTGTAAACAGACAAATTGAGTTTGAGTCTTTGCTTCTTAACCGCTCCATAACTTACTATTGTTTAACCTTCACCCACTCAACCTGGCAGAGCCTCTTTTTCACATCTAAGGGCTGCTGGGAGAATTAAATAAGATAATTTATATAGGGATACTTGCATAGTGGAAAGTGCCACAATGGAAACAATTGAAGGAAACTTGGCTTGTAAAATTAGGGATATCACTATAAACCAAAGGCCTATCAACTATAGCCTGGGCCATCTGGCCTAAGTTTATAAATAAAGTTTTATTGGAATAGAGGTGTGCCCAGTCATTTATGTATTGCTTTATATGTATTGCTTTGTATTCAGCTGTTTTCACACTACGAAGGCAAAATTGAGTAGTTATGACAGAGGCTGTTTGGCCTGTAGAGCCTAAAATATCTACCATCTGACTTTACAGAAAAAGTGTGCTGATCCCTCTAAACCACTATAAAGATCACCAGTAAGTCAGTTGACATTCCCTTTCCAAATCATCTGATGGCTTCACAAGTTGGAAATAGAGATTCATATCTGAGAGAAATTCTGGTCCTGTTTCTATAAAAATAGCACAGAAAGATAAATCGACAACAATCAATAACAAAGAGCCTCAGACTTAAGCTCTACAGCAGACTAGAATGCGTATGCTGCCAGAGGCAGTAGAACTCAACACCAGATAAGTTTGCCTTTTGCTGTTAAATTTGGCATCACTAATTTTCACGTGGTTCAAAATGCAACAAAGTGTTTTCTTCCACAATGATTTATATGGGTCTTTTCGCCTGAAGTGCATGGCAAGTCTTAATATACCTTTCTGCACAAACTTGTTCCTCAGAGAAGTGAATAGTCTCTCCATTGTCTCACTCTACTGAGATTAAAAAAATAAGCAGATGCACATAAGGGTAATGGACCCATTTCATTAAATTTAAGTCTGTTCTTTCTCTTTAATGTAAAGTGCTTTTAACAGTGCTTGGCACATGGAAAGCGTCATAAGGCAATTTGCTATTATTATTATTACTATTCTAGTGCTCAGCTTTCTTTAGGATCCATTTGTTCCAGTGCTGACATTTCAAGTTGTGTTCCTAAGTGATATATGGTTCATATTTTAGTGAAAGAAAAAAATTACACTCTTATCAATTTCTATCATTATTTCTAATTCAATAAAATGAATATCCATATAGTTATTTGCCTAGTACTGTGCCAGATTGCTGATGATTAAAAAAAGTGACACCATTCCTGCTCTCAATTTGTAATCTAGTAGGAGATAAAATATGCATACATGAAAAATTAGAGACCAATTCAACAGTAGCAGGATTGTCATGATCTCGTCATCTACTTTCTATTTGCTGATCACTTATTCGTGCCAGATTCTATACTTTGCTGTTTTACATACATTACCTCAGTTAATCCTTATACACCAATCCTGCAATGAGATATTATTAATCCTATTTAATACCCAAAGAAATTGTAGCTCTGAGAAGTTATTTGACTTGCCTAAAGTCATACATACAATAATACTCTGTGTGTATTAAAAAATATATGATGACAAAAATTCTTCCTCACCAGCTGTTTCAACAATATTTTAGATAAGAACATTAATCTTGATTGAAGATGACTGCAATTCATATGGGTGGGCATGAGGAATATTGGAGAATGTCAATGACTTGTGATTTGTCCCTTTTTACTGGCTTATTAAACTGAATACAGTCAGGTTCAAAATAAATGATATGAACTATCAATATAGGGTATATGCTTTGGAAGTTAGAAATAAGAATATGCAAGGTTGAAAAAAGTTAATAGGAAGACTTTGTTACAGTTTCAGTGATGATTTTTTTGATGATTATTTTAATTCAGTGCCATTGCTTTTTTATGTTCAAAAAACTGCTCTTGAAGATCAGACATACATTTAAATATACCCTAAGGAACCTGTAAAATGTCACCCTGTTGTCCCATGTGGGTTCATTTTGCTTTATGCAATAGAAGCATTTTTAAAATGAACTGAAACATGATCTCTTGGCATGTAGTGGGTGCTTAATAAATACTAGCTAATAAAAAGAATGAGTGAATACATTTACATTGAACTTACATTGTAATTTCAATGCTGTTTTATCTTCATTTCTGTTTCATATTTAATTGGTTGTGGCCTTGCCATTCTAACTTTATGTCTGTCCCAACGAACTCTGCAGTAAGTAGTGTTAAGAAAATTTATACTCATATACTTGATAACCCACTATTCAACACACTCCAAAGTGCATCCTTCTGAAAAGTAAATACTCTTGTAATGGAAAATAAAAAAAACCTACAAACCCCAACAAAACAGAAAAACACCTTGATTTATCTAGTCTCTAGTTTCAGTGCTTTTATATTTTTTATTCTCTTAAAAATGCTTTTCAGAATATTAGAGGTAAAATTCAGCAAGCCTGCTATTAAAATGGGGGAAAATACAAAGGCATGTGCTCTCAGCTGTAAAAGAAGTGTGCCCAGAGAAGATGTGAGATTTTAAGGGATCTACAATCATTTTTGTAGTTTTATGGATGGTTTGATTTAAAAAATGGAAGCAAAATATCATTAATTGTTCCTGTAGTCCAATATTTCTACAAGTATGCTCTGAGACCTATTTGCATGGGGATGACAGGGACATCACTAAAATGCAGCTTCCTGGGCCCCATTTTAGACACATAGAATCAAAATATCTAAAGGTCAGGCCCTAAAACATGCATTATTAATAAGTGTGCCAGGATATTTTTACACACATTAAATAAAGAATCACTTTTTCTGTCCTAAAGAAGCCTGCAACATAAGATTAGCCAGACTCATTAAATTCCGTGAAACAGAGACTTGAATGACATATTTGCTAATATGTAATCTATATTATACTAACAAAATCTTTATATACAAACATCACAAATCCTTTCCAAGGAAAAGTTTGATAATTTAATATAGAATACAGGATGTTCCGTGAAGAATGAATAACCTAATTGGAATGGTGATGTGATAATTAGCATTTATCTCTGAAATTTAAAATATTGTGAAGTTTCCATTTGTACATCTTTACCACTGCAGAAGGAAAAGGCAATAAGAAGTTTAAATTTGACAAGTGATGAAATTAGTAGTCCCGAATTCCTTTAAAAACTGCAATTCTATTTCCAAATTTAGAGTCAAATTTATTGAGGCAAGCATATTTGACTTCTGCTTAACATCTTCATGATTATTATGCAGCACTTCAAAGAATATAAATGGCTATACAGGTACAAATAAGGTCATGGGTCAGAGTCAGAATGTAGCATTTTCTCTTATAAGTCCTGTCTTTGGTGATTAAGTACATTTTCACCAATACTCAGGATAATTTTTGGCAACCTCCAAAAATCAAAATAGACAATGATGATTCTTTGTGTTTATGATGTTAATCGCTGTAAGTATTGTGCTTATATTTCATCAGCCTTTCTGTTTTGCATATTATGTCATTTATGCATATTTTTTCAGTGAATCCTCAAAATCAGCTTCAAAGTAGTCAGTATTACTAAAATTTTGCAGATGAAGAGATGGCTATTTAGAAAGATTAAATTTCTTGCCTGATGTCACACATTTGTTGGGGGCAGGCTGGGGAGTGAACGCAGGCACAACTGACTCGAGAGCCTGGGAGTTAATAAAGCATCTTGCCAAATCTGATAACCTATTCATAATTTGCTAAGAAGGGTAGCAGCATGGGGCTTTAATGAACTAAAGTAAAAAGTCTATTCCCCTGTGCTGAATCCCTTTTGCCTGCTATTTTCACCTCCTCAACCTATGGAGTGATTCATTAGTCTTACCAGTTGACTTAGAGAATTTGTCATGTTTGACTTGCAAATTCGGTATCTAAAATGCCCAGGGTTTGCAGGCATGCAATGGTGCATTTCTGTCATCTAGAGGTATTTTAAAGGTGAATTTGAGAGTGGCATTCATCAGATCAAACTGAGTGGACAATATTATTTTCAGGTCTGGGGTAAATTCTGGAATCTGTAAATGTTAACATGTTCCTGAATTGTGGAAGGCTGAGCTTCATCAGAAGTAACACAATGATTGGGGCACTAAGCCTAGTTTCTATGTCATTTATGCTTTGGACAGGCTCAGTGTTGTATTTCCTGTCAAAAAGTTGAGAGGAAATAAAATCTTTTTTTCAGAAGTGAAGTTTTAAACCAAATATCTGAGGGATAATCCTGATATTTTTCCAACTGGAATGAAAAACTGACTGAACTCCAAGGGAATCAGAAGCCAGTTTGAGAAAGGGAAGTTAGAGGAGAGGAGCAAGTCATGATTTCTGAAATGAAAAGGGTCAGGATAGACAAACTTGGAATATTTCTGCACTTTGAAGAAACCCAGTTGAATGTGTAAAATGGAATATGGTTTACAACAAGTACAACTTATATTAATATAATCAAATAATTCATTTAAGAATGATAGGTATAATAATAACCACTGAATCAGCAAATGGAAACAAAGAACATAATTTTTGAAAGGGAATGAAAAATACTTGAAGAAAAAACTTGAGGGCAGATTTTTCTGTACTATGGCATTGGGTAAAAGGGAGTAGAAGCTTCTAATGAACTATGATACAATGTATTATAGGATTTGAGCATCAGAAATTGTGTGTTGGTGGCCATCTACCAGAACCAGGAAACCATTAAACCCAAAACACCATTTGCTTCTGGGGCTCATTTTTCTTCACCAGCAAATTCCTTGTGCTGAAACTCAGCAATGACGAGGTACGTTCTTTGGCGGACATTTTGGAAGAACATGCCAGACTTTGCACTGCTAGAGATATTCCAAAGAAGCAGACATGTTTTTACCAAGTTCTTTGATTGAGTGGCAACTTAAGGTTAAGGACCACAGTGTGTCCAAAGACCAGGCATGGTGGGTTCTGGAGGCTCCAATGGATTTATGCAGCAGAGCTCCTTTAAACAGTAGCTGCCAATGACTTTCTCTCAAGGGGCTTAACCTGGAGAAATATGGTTAATTTAACTGGGAGATATTGATGGAAAAGCTTAGGGTGATTTGTTTTTTTGGATCTATCTTAGTGTGATTCTTTAGGCCAATATTATCTTCATTTATAAGTGAATTTGCAACAAAGTCATGCATATAAAATTGGTTATTCATGGAATGAAAAGTCTGTTTTCTTTTTAAATATCTGTAGCTTGTACTATAAATAGGATTTTTATTTTCTAGAAAGGTTTGCTAAATGATAAAATTGAACCATCTATTTTTATTTGTTTTAATTCTGTATTGACACTAGGTTGAAAGAACTGTATTTGATGCTTGTAGGAAGAAATTGTCAGCATAAGTTGGGGAATTTGCCATTTGAAACAGTCCAGGATATTATATGTACATCATATTTTGCACAAAGATAACTTTAATGTGCATCAGGTCATCTAAGGATTAAACACACACATTTCTCTAAGTTCCCTTTCAAACCCCAGCAAAAGTAAAGGAATTTTAAAATCCTTAAATATATAAATAGAAAGTAGAAAAGAAAGTAATAGGAGACAATGGATTTTGGGGAGATGGAGAGAGGATTAAGGACTGGATCTGACTTAAGCAAGGTTAGAGGGGATTAAATTCATTAAATTCATTCTGTGGAACTCCAGAAAGGTGGCACCAGTCATCGTGGGTGCTAAGAGGATGGGGACACACACAAAGGTCTACCTTTGGAACAGTTAGATCCCCCAGGTCACCTTCCCAACCTGGCCCATTCCCTGCCTCTGACTCTTCTCACCTCTTGGCCCACTAACCTTTATACATGACTAGACATTTAAGTTCCTTAGAAATTGAACTACGGAGTCTCTGATATCAAGTACTACAGACCTACCTAGGGGTAGAGACAGGTTCAGCACTGGAAACAGTATGATTGATTGACATCTGCATACAAAAAGTTGGGGTAACCAGCTCTCTATCTCCTCTTTTTGAAAGAAGAAATTCAGAAGGATACCCCATCCAACTTTCCATTTCCAGGTAGGAGGCTAGAGAGCTTTTCTCTGAAAAACCCCTATGGCCCTAAAGGAAAGGAAAAACTAATCTCTAAATCTTGACATTGATGGGATCTCTAACAAAATAAATGGCTTGCCACTCAAGCACTCTATAAAAAGGTTCAATGGTTAACAAGTCCTACCTTCATACACAGAACATCCAATGAGTATTTTAAATAGCTTCCTCTTGAACATGTAGAAATATACAGCCAAGGTCAATGGATAGTGGAAAAAAACTTCTGACACGAAAAAGTAAAGACCAAACCAATCTGTAAAATAGATCTCGTAGGAAACAAAAACAATGAAATAAACAGAACTCTTTGAAAAAGTCTCCATCATAATATTCTCAGAGAAAATAATGAAATATATTGTATCTATGAAGCAAAAACAGGATGGTAAAATAAAGAAACAATAAAAGAAAAGAGGCTTCAGAGATATAATAATCAACATAAAATTTCAATATGCTGTAAAGATAAAGTTGAGGACATATCTTAGGAATTAGAATAAAGAGATAGAGATGGACAACAGAAGAGAGGGAGGAGGGAAAAAATGAAGACATTTAAAAGATCATTCATGGAGATCCAACTACTAGTTACAGAGCAAAAACAAAAACAACAACAACAACAACAACAAAAAACAGAAAATAGAGGAGAGGAAATAATTTAAGAAATAATATACAGAGTTTCCACTATTTTTAAAGGCACACGTCTCCATGTTGAAAAGGACTACCAAGTGCCCAGAATGACCGTAAATAAATTTATGATGACCAGTATATTATTGAGGATACAGTTTTGCCTGCTGTTACAGAGGTCAAAATAATAAAGATGGAAGTTTATTTCTCTCTCTATAGCAGAAACAATTGATTCACGATAATGAGCACCCAAGCTCCTTATTTTGTTGCTCTATCATCCTTAAAATGTGGCTATTCCTCTTGGTTTAAGAGAGCTTCCTTAGGTCCACCCATCATGTTCACACAGCCTCCAATAGGGGAGAAAGGGAAAGTGAGGCCATTTCCCTTTCTTTTCAGGGCCCATTCCAGAAGCTACACATAAGTTTTTCTCACATCTTTTTGGACTGAGGCTTGTCTCCCGCTAATCCCACTTATGAGAACCTGGGATTTGTCTTTAGTTTGGGCCACCATGTTCCTAGTTAAATCTTAGAACTTCTGTTGCTAAAAGAGAAAGGAAAGACTGGAGGCTGGAGGTGGGGATGTGGACAGCCAGCAGCTTCTGCCATACCCAGAGACAAAGAACTAGAAGTTTACACAGGGAAACAAACCTAAAACAACTAGTTACTTATAAAGGAATAGGGAAAAATAATATTTAATTCCTTAATGTCAATACTTTATGTTAGAAGACAATGGAGCAATCCTTTTACTATAGAGAGGGAAACAAATTTTATACTATATAAGGGGAATAAATTAACAATCAAGTGTATGGTTTGAAATAAAGACATTTTCAAACCTGAAGATTGTCAACATATTATCCTTCTATATATTCTTTCTTGCAATTATTCTAAACACTGTGCTTCGCCATAGTGATGGACTATTTAATAAATAAGAAGAAGTTACAGGATTTAGAAAACAGGGAAATCTAACACAGAAGAATTATGATGTGAAACTCCAGCTGAACAGCAGGACTATGGAATAATGGATCCAAATTGGAGCAGGTCTGTGCATAGGCTTTTATTTTAAACCTTGAGTGTCTAGAACTCAGGCTATGATGTAAATGAGTTTCCACTATTTAGGTAAATGGAGAGCTCTTAACACGGAGAGTTAAAGCCTTAATTAAGCAAGGGAGAGGTTTGTAGAGAATGAGACTAGCGTTAGACCATGCTAGGGTTTTTCACTTCAGGTATCCAGTACTTCATGAGTCCATGGGTCGGTGGTAGAGATAGCAAGATGAAAGAAACCTCAGCAAGGCTGAGTAAAAAAATCTAAAGCAGAAAGGACTTGTTTGTAACTCTGGAAAGAGACACAGGCATCATGGAGAGCAGTAGAAGAGTAAAAATTTTGCTTGGGTACGTATGATAGGATTTGAATACCCCAACTTTTCCTCAATTGGACAGTAGATTGGAACAATCCATAATTTTCCAGGCAATTGTTGTGGGCAGATACAGATGGTAGCTGAGAGTGTTGGATGTTGAATTTATCCAGGTGGTTTGGCAAGGCAAGAATTGAAGTGACTTTTTGGCTATGTGCTTCAGAGAGACTCTCAGGCAATTCTTAACCAGGAATTGCAGCCAGACCTCAAGAGAGCTCTGAAGAGTTAGTCATCATGGGAATGTGCTGAGTTCCCAGAGCTAGTGGCTGAAAACCCTGAGAACATTCATGGCACTTTCTTTTGCAGAGGAAACAGACCTCAATTTGAGTCTAAGACTGTGTATTTGTGTGTTTGTGGGTGTGCAAAAGTGAATTGTTTCCTACCTCCCCACTATCTTTTTGAAGTGGCAACTACAGAGCAAGTTGAAATGAGTTATAGAAATATACAAAAGCAACATTTTTGTCTCTATAAAAATATAAGGCATAATTTTAGACCCCATTCCTTTTTCATTTCTCTGTTGTTAATTTATTCCTCTACTGTGTTCATTAGCTTATTTCTTGAGTTGTAAGACACATGTTTGTTCACATTTTAGTATCTCTAGAATGCAGATGCATTTTTCTGAGGGCAGGAAGAGGGAGGAATAGGTGTAATATGGGGACAATTTTGGGACATTGAAATTGTTCTGCATAACATTGCAATGACGGATATAGGTCATTCTATGTTTTGTCATAAACTACAAATTCGTGTGGGCCAAAGTGTAAACTGTAATGTAAACCATAGTCCACAGTTAGTAGCAATGTTTCAATATGTGTTCATCAATTGTAACAAATGTACCACAATAATGAAGGAAATTGTTAATGGGGAAAAGTGTGGGAGGGGGTGGGGCATATGGGAATCCCCTATACATTTTTTGTAACATTTATATAATCTAAAGCTTCTTTAAAAATAAAAAACAAATTTAAAAAAGATGGTCTCTCACAATCCTAATTGCCATGTTTTTCTTTCTCAGTAGTATATAAAATAATGATATGCAATCATGGCTTTTTAGATTAAAAAATACCCCATATACTACTGTAATTTCTTCAGTAATGAATGTCATTGAATATGAACAAAGGCTAAATTCCTAGAAGTGGAATTGCAAGTCAAAATTCTGTTAAAAAGTATTGACAGGTACCCTCTGCAAAGGTTGTCCTGATCTGCATCCCTTCAACCAAAATTTGTAGTTGCCTATTTCTTTGAACTTTTACCAACCTGGTGTTAACTTCTTTATAACTGCCATTTTATTTTCAGTTAAAATGACTTCAGTTATTATTACCAGTAACTAATGTTTTCATATGCTTGGTTGATTTAGTTTAGAGTTATTATGTGTTTTTACATGTAGAAATTCACATTTTTATATTGTCAAATCTACAATCTTTTCATTTATGGATTTTGCTTTTCAGTATTTTTTAAAAGCTTAAATCAGGGGATTCTTAAATTTTTTTGTTCCACTGACCCCTTTGCCAGTCAGGTGAAAACCACGGATCCCGTCTCAGAATGTAGTGGCAGATAGTTTTATGACACCCAACTAGCATCAGGTCTAATAAGTACTGTAATTTTGAAGTATGGATGAGCATAAGTGATTTTTTTTGAGATTTGTGACAACTGTAATGTGATATGAAATGAATACTACTGTAATTTATTGCAGACATTCATAAGTGAAGGAAATGCTAGATTTCAGTTAGAGGCCAAAGGAAATAAAGATAAGAAGTTGATTTTTTTTCAATTCAAGCTCACGGACCCCCCTGAAATCTTTCCATGACTCTTTGGGGATCCATGGACCCTGGTTAAGAACCCCTGGCCTAAATTTTAAAATTAAGAAAATTGAACTTAAGTTTATTATTAAATAAAATGAATACTATAAAATGCAGTAGTTCATGTTAATATATTATTAGTGAGGGTAATCATGAAAAAGAGTGAAGAGAAATAGAGGTAAAAAATATATATATATAGAGAGAGATAGACATGGTATTAGTCAGGGTTCTCTAGGGAAACAGAACCGACAGGAGATATCTGTAAATAGTATGAGATTTTTTAAAATTCTCTCACGTGACTGTGGGGATGCACAAGTCCAAATTCCTCTGGGCAGGCTGCAAACCAGGGACTCTGATGAAGGTCTTTGATGAATTCCCAGGAGACACTGGCTGTCTGATGTAGAGCTGGGAATTCTCACTCTGAATGCTGACATCACTTCCCCTTTAAAGGATTTCAACTGATTGAATGAGACTTCACTCATTGCTGATGGCAATCTCCTTGGTTGTAGATGTAATCAACCATCTATGCAATCAACTCACTGATGATTAAAGTCCATGAAATGCCTTTGTATTACAACTAGCCCAGTGTTTGACCAGACAACTGAGCACCATTACCTGGCCGAGTTTACACATTAGCCTAAACATCATAGTCCACCACATATCAACTTGGCAGCCATATACATCACCTTAAACTGTAGTTAGTCTCTAAATAAAAACAATAACAGATATATATATACATATATTTTTTCCTCTAACAATATTCAACTGTCCTGCATACAACTGGAAATGCACTAATAGAGTGCAAGTCCTTGGCTAATATTCACTCTTAAACTTGACATCCTTAAATAGTACAACATGAAACTAATACAACTTATGTCATATGATAAGGGAAAAGGGGAAGAAAACAAAGACATTCATTTTCTGTACATATACAGACATACTCATAACAAAACAAGGAAGAAATATTCATGACCATTACAATCCTCCTTTCTGTAACTGGTCAATGGTCCAAGTTCATATTTATCACTATCTTTTTCCGTTACTCATTCCATGTTCCCTTTACCCTCAAAAAGCACCTCAGCTGGCTGTGGTTCTTTACCTGGTAGGGTGACCCAAACTTTCATTTTTGAAGATTCTGGGCCATTCTTAGTCCTTCTTGGGTTGGATTGTTGCAATTTTCCATTGACTTTAGTCACAGGGCATGGTAGTACTAAGAGATGCCCTAGGGGATCTCCTGTATTCCAGGATAGTTCTTTACCTCCATTGTGTAGGTACAATCCTATTTCCCCTTGATAGTCAGGATCAAACACCCTGGCCAGTACAGTAATTCCCTTCTTTGCCTGTTGATTCAGAGGCATAAGGAGCCCAAAGTGGTCAGGTGGCAGTCTTAACTTCCAGTTCAATGTAATCACTGTTGTGTTCTGCGGTGGACGCGCTCCTCTTTTTGGAACTAAGACCTGTAGACCAGTGGAGTTTAAAGTTGCATAGACATACCCTAATAAAATTTTATAGCATATACAACACCACAGAAGAATCTCCATACCCATTAGTGGTCTTTCTCCCTTACCCCTCCCCCATCCTCTGGTAATCACTATTTACTTTCTGTCTGTATGGATTTGACTATTCTGTAAATTCCAAATAAACATAATAATAAAATAAGTGATCTCTAATAAATACCTTCTTTCACTTAAAAAATAAATTTGGTAATTGATTTTTACCAATTACCAAATAAATTTGGTAATTGATTTTTTTATTTCTGTAAAATACATTGTTGGAATTTTGATTGGTATTGCATTGAATCTATAAATAAATTTGAGTAGAATTGAAAAAAAGTTGCATAGACAGGAAGCAAAAATTTTCCTAGTGGATCACTCTGGGTAATAGTGAGTGATGCCACTCCCATTTTCACTCCTTGATTCCTGGACCCGTGAATCCTGGCCATGGGAAAAACAGCACCATAGAGTGGATGCTGATTTAGAGTATACACAGTCTCCTGGTGAACATTGCTCCAGCCCTGCAAGGTATAGCCACCTAGTTGGCACCATAAATGAGACTTCAAAAGGCCATTCCACTATTCTAACAATCCAGCTGCTTCAGGATAATGGGGAACATGGTAAGACCAGTGAATTTCAAGAACATGTTCCATTCCCACACGTCATTTGCTGTGAAGTGGGTTCCTTGATCAGAAGCAATGCTGTGTGGAATACCATGGCCGTGGAAAAGACATTCGGAAGTCCATGGAAGGTAATTTTGGAAGAAGCATTGCATGCAGGGAAGGCAAACCCATATCTGGAGTACGTGTATATTCCAGTTAGAACAAATCGCTGTCCCTTCCATGATGGAAGTGGTCCAATGTAATCAACCTGCCAGCAGATAGCAGGCTGATCACCTCGGGGAATGGTGTCATATCGGGGCAGATATCAGGGGCAGAGTGTGGATCTCTGCTGCTGGCAGATTGGGCACTCAGCAGTGGCTGTAGCCAAGTCAGCCTTGGTGAGGGGAAGTCCATGTTGCTGAGCCCATGCTCCTCCATCCTTACCTCATGGCCACTTTGTTCATGAGCCCATTGGGCAATGACAGGAGTGGCTGGGGAAAGAGGCTGAGTGCAATCAACAGAATGGGTCATCTTATCCATTTGATTTTTAAAATCTTCCTCTGCTGAAGTCACCTTCTGGTAAGCATTCATGTGGGACACATATTTTCATATTTTTTGCCCACTCAGAAAGGCCTATCCACATACTTCTTACCCAGATCTCTTTGTCACCAACTTTTCAGTAATGCTCCTTCCAAGTTCTTGAGCATCCAGCCAGACCATTGGCAACAGCCCATAGATCAGTGTGCAGACACACCTCTGACCATTTCTCCTTCCAAGCAAAATGAACAACCAGGTGCACTGCTCAAAGTTCTGTCCACTGAGAGGATTTGCCCTCACCACTGTCCTTCAGGGATGTCCTAGAAAGGGGCTGCAGTGCTGCAGTTGTCCACTTTCAGGTGGTACTTGCATATCATGTAGAACCATCTATAAACCAGGCCTGAGTTTTTTCTTCCTTAGTCAGCTGATTGTAAGGAACACCCCAAGAGGCCATAACTGTGGGCTGGGAAAGAGAAGGTAATGTTGCCAGAGTGGTAACCATGGGCATTTGGGCCACCTCCTCATGTAGCTTACTTGTGCTTCAGAACCTGCTTGAACCCTATCTCGTATATACCACTTCCACTTTATGCTGCTGTGCATGCCCAACTTTATGGTTTGGTTGTCAGACAATATCCAGCTCATGATAGGCAACTGAATGGTTAAGCATTCAGTGTCTTCTTAGGCCCAAAAGCAGGCCAAAAGCTGTTTCTCAAAAGAACAGTAGTTTTCTGCAGAGGATGGTAGGGCTTTGCTCCAAACTCCCAAGGGGTTGCTTTGTGATTCTCCTTCAGGGGCTGCCAAATGCTCCAGATGGCATCTCTATTTGCCACTGACACTTTCAGCACCGTTGGATCTGCTGGATCATATGGTCCAAGTGGCAGTGCAGCTTGCACAGCAACCTGGACCTGTCACAGAACCTCCTCTTTTTCTGGTACCCATTCAAAACTAGTAGCTTTTCTGGTCACTGAATAAATGGACAAGATTATGGGACCAAAATGAAGACTGTGTTGTCTCCAAAATCCGAAGAGACCAACTAAGCATCCTGCCTTTTTGTTGGTCATAGGGAGAACCAGATGCAACAGCTTATCCTTCATTTTAGAAAACATATCTCAACATCCCCCACACCACTGGACACCTTGAAATTTCATCAAGGTGGACTGCTCCTGTATTTTTGTTGGATTTATTTCCCATCCTCTCTCACACAAATACCTTACTTGTAAGTTTAGAGTCATTGCTGCTTCTCGTTCACTAGGTCCAATCAGCATGATATCATCAATATAAACGACCAGTGTGATGTCTTGTGGGAGTGAGAGAAAATCAAGTTCCTTGTGGCCAGTATTATGACATAGGGCTGGAGAGTTGATATATCCCTTATGTAAGACAATGAAGGTATATTGCTGGCCTTGCCAGCTGAAAGCAAACTGTTTCTGTTGGTTCTTACTAATGGCAATTGAAGGGGAAAAAAAGCATTTGCTAGATCAATAGCTGCACACCAGATACCAGGGGACATGTTGATTTGCTCAAGAAATGATATCACATCTGGGACAGCAACTGTAATTGGAGTCACCACTTGGTTAAATTTAAAATAATCTACTGTCATCCTCCAAGATCCATCTATTTTCTGCACAGGCCAAATTAGAGAGTAGAATGAAGATGTAGTGGGAATCTCCGCCTTTGCATCCTTCAAATCCTTAATGGTGGCACTGATCTCTGTAATCCCTCCAGGAATCCGGTATTACTTTTGATTTACTATTTTGCTAGGTAGAAGCAGTTCTAGTGGCTTTTACTTGGCTTTTCCTACCATAATAACCCTTACTCTGCAAGTCAGGCATCCAATGTAGGAATTCTGCCAGTTACTGAGTATGTCTATTCTAATTATGCATTATAGAACTGGGGAAATAACCACCAAGTGGGTCCAGGAACCCACTAGACCCAATGTGAGATGGACCTGAGCTAAAACTCCATTGATCACCTAATCTTCATAAGCCCCTACTCTGACTGATGGACCATAGCGGTGTTTTGGATCTCCTAGAATTAATGTCACTTCTGAGCCAAGGTGTAATAATCCCCCAAATGTCTAATTATTTCCTTTTCCCTAATGCATAGTTACCCTGTAAAAGGCCATAGCCATAGGTCTCTTTGGGGAAAGATGGGAGGAAGATTAACACTATAAACTTTTGGCAGTGTAACAGGGTGAAGATCCCAATGGGACATGGCCTTCTCCTCATTCAAGGGGCTCTGGGTCTGTAAACTGTCTGGTAATTGATTAAGTCTGGTAATTGATTAAGGGGCCGTAATTCTCTGTTTCTGTAATTCAAGTTAGGGTTTTGTTTACTTGACCTAGAAGTCTTCTGTTTATATGGATCAAGTAGAAATTTAGTAGACTGCCTATCTGTTTTACTTCTAGGTACCCCATCATCTATTAGCTAATACCATAGCGCTATGCAACTCAGACTTTTTTGATTGCTGCTTGGAGTCTCCCTTTCATTGTGGTAGCTACACCCACCTTGTCTTTTGTTGATTAAGTGCTGCTACTTGGCTTCTACCAGCCCAAGATCTGATCATCCCCATAGTGTTTATGAATTCTAGTTCCAGGACAGCAGTTCCCACAGTAATATCTGGACTCAGAGAAGAGCAACCACAGAGCTCTTCAGGGAAGATGGAGTTAGTCTTACAAATTTATTTCTCACAGTCCTGGTTAAAGGTGTGCCCTCTGGACATTCCTAGGGTGGGTGGGCAGGTCTTAAATGGTAAATCCATTCTAGAATACCAATCTCTCTAAGCCTTTGAATCTCCTCATCTACAGAATACCAGGGTAAATAGTACATTTCAATGTCAGATATTCTAGGCCATCTTGTAGTCCATGTTTCAGCCAGCCACCTGAACAAAATGTTAGCGCTCTTTTTAACTCTTTGAGCTATAGCAGTGAATCCAGAATGTCTACTTAGTGGGTCCATATCAATAAATTCAGCCTGATCCAACTTTACATTCCTTCCACCATTATCCCATACCCTTAATATCCATTCCCACACGTATTCCCCTGATTTCTGTCTATATAAATAGCAAAATTCATGTAGCTATTTTAGAGTATAGTGTACTTCCTCATGGGTCACACTTTGTAACTTGCCTTCGAGGGCTTGTAATTTTAGTCTAGTAATAGGTCTTGAAAAGAAGAAAGATGGTGGGGTGGGTAAGGAGAAGGATTAGAAATGTCTTACAAGCTACTGACCTCAGGACATTTCTTTGCAATTTCTTCTGGTGAGACAGGATTAATCTTTTCAGGTAGGGGTTGGATGGCAGGCTCCACAGGGCAGTGTGGATGTTGGACAGTGCAGGCTGGAGTTTGGCTGGTACCTGTCTCAGGGCTGGAAGGATGACCAGACTCCCTGGGGCAGGCTGAAGTCTGGGTGATACAAGCTTGACATTGTGTGGTCTCCACAGGGCA
>JAQZBX010015908.1:0-37034 GCA_029593785.1 Cabassous unicinctus
GATAGCAAGAGATGGGCAAACATATGTATCATGGGTGTCCCAGAAGGAGAAGAGAAGAGAAAAAGGGCAGAAGAAATATTTGAGGAAATAATGGTAGAATTTTTCCCAACTCTATTGAAGGACATAAATATCCATGTCCAAGAAGCACAATATAGTCCCATCTGAATAAATCCGAATAGACCCACTCCAAGATACGTATTAATCAGAATGTCAAATGCCAAAGATAAAGAGAGAATTCTGAGAGCAGCAAGAGAAAAGCAGTTCATCACATACAAGGGATGCCCAATAAGATTAAGTGCTGATCAGAAACCATGGAGATAAGAAGACAGTGGTATAGCATATTTAAGATACTTCAAGGGAAAAACTGTCAGGCAAGAATTTTATATCCGGCAAGACTGACTTTCAAAAATGAGGATATGTTTATAATATTCACAGATAAACAGAAACTGAGAGGGTTTATAACCAAGAGATTGGCTTTGCAGGAAATACTAAAAGGAGTGCTACAGCCTGAGAAGAAAACACAGGAGAAAGAAGTTTGGAATAGAGCCTAGAAATGAAGATTATATAGGTAATAGTACCTAAAAGTGTAAAAAGACTGGTGAAAATAAGATATGACAGTTAAAAACCCAAAGGTCAAAATGGGTGAAGTAAGAACTGCCATTACAGTAATAACATTGAATGTTAATGGATTAAACTCCCCAATAAAAAGACACAGACTGGTGGAATGGATAAGAAAATATGAGTCATCTATATGCTGTTTATAAGAGACTCATCTAAGACTCAAGGATATAAATAGGTTGAAAGTAAAAGGATGGAAAAAGATATTCCACACATGCAGTAAAAAACAAAACAAAACAAAAAAACCTGGATTAGCTATACTTATAGTGGATTAAATAGACTTTAAAAGCAAAGCTGTTATTAGAGACAAGATAAGGAAGGACACCACATATTAATAAAAGGGGAAATTCCAGGAAGAAATAACAATCATAAACGTATATGTACCTTAACCAGGGTGACCCAAATTACATGAGACAAACACTGGCAAAACTGAAGGAAAAATAGATGTCTCTACAATAATAGCTGAAGACTTCAATACACTACTCTCATCATTAGATAGAACATCTGGGCAGAGGATCAATACAGAAAGAGAGCTTGAATAATATGAAAAAAGGCCAAAAACGAATAGATTTACACAGAACATTGCATATCAAAACAGAAGGATAGGGAAGCGGATGTGGCTCAATCGATAGGGCTCCCGTTTACCATATGGGAGGCCCCGGGTTCGCTTCCCGGGGCCTTCTGGTGAGGGCAGGCCGGCCCGCGCGGTGCGGTGGGCTGATGCAGCAAGACCTTGCAACAAAGGGGAGATAAGCAGACACAGAAAAAACACACAGCAAATGGACACAGCGAACAAAAGCAGCAAGGGGAAGATAAATAAATAAATAAATAAATCTTCAAAAACAAAACAAAACAGAAGGATATACATTCTTCTCAAGCACTCATGGATCTTTCTCCAGGACAGACCATTTGTTGGATCACAAAACAGATCACAATAAACTTAAAAAGATCTAAATATACAAATCACTTTCTCTGATCATAATGGAATGAAGCTAGAAATCAACAATGGCAGAAAAAGGGAAAATTCACAACTATATGGAGACTAAACAATACACTCTTAAATAGTTATGGGTCGCGGGAAGCGGGTGTGGCTCAGTGGATAGAGCCCCCGTTTACCATATGGGAGGCCTGGGTTCGCGTCCCGAGGCCTCCTTGTGAGGGCACGCCGGCCTGAGCGGTGCGGTGGGCTGAAGCAGGCCGGCTCGCGCGGTGCCGTGGGCTGATGCAGCAAGACCTCACAGCAAGGGGGAGATAAGCAGACACAGAGAAGACACACAGCGAATGGACACAGCAGCACAAGCAGCAAGGGGGGGATAAATAAATAAAATAAAATAAATCTTTAAAAAAAAAAAAAAAGTTATGGGTCAGAGAAGAAATTGCAAGAGAAATCAGTAAATATCCCAAAATGAATGAAAACAAGAATATGACATTTCAAAACCTGTGGGATGCAGTAAAGGAGTGCTAAGAGGGAAGTGTATAGCCCTCAGAGCTTACATTTAAAAAGAAGAGCCAAAATCAGGGACCTAACTGCACAGCTGGAGGAACTAGAAAAAGAACAACAAACTATTCCCAAAGCAAACAGAAGGAATGAAATAACAAAGATAAGAGCAGAAATAAATGAAATTGAGAACAACAACAACAAAAGACAATAGAGAGAATTAACAAAAAACAATAGAGAGAGTTAACAAAACCAAAAGTTGGTTCTTCAAGAAGATCAACAAAATTGACAAACCCTTAGCTAAACTGACAAAGAAAAAAAGAGAGAAGATGCAAAAAAATAAAACCAGAAATGAAAATGGGGACATTACTATTGACCCAACAGAAATAAGAGAACATAAGAGGATAATATGAATAACTGTATGCCAACTAGACAACATAGATGAAATGGACAAAATCCTATGAACATATGAACAACCTACACTGACCCTAGAAGAAATAGAAGACCTTAACAAACCAATCACAAGTAAAGAGATTGAAACAGTCATCAAAAACCTTCCCAAAAAGAAAACCCCTAAACCAGATCACTTTACAGGTAAATTCTACCAAGCATTCAAAGAAGATTTAATACCAATCTTAATCAAACTTTTCCAAAAAATTGAACAGGAAAGAACTTTACCAAAATCATACTATGAAGACAACATCACCCTAATGCCAAAACCAGGTAAAGATATGAAAAAAGAAAATTACAGACCCATTTCCCTACTGAATTAGATGCAAAAATCTCAACAAAATACTCACTAATTGAATCTAACAACATATTAAAATATTCATCATGATCAAGGGGGTTTTATCCCAGGCATGCAAGAATGGTTCAACACAAGAAAATCCATCAGTGTAATACATCACATTAATATATTGAAGAAGAAAAATCACATGAGCCTCTCGATTGATGAAGAAAAGGTATTTGACAAAATCCAACATTCTTTCTTGATAAAAATACTCCAAAAGATAGGAATTGAAGGAAATGAAACTTTCTAAACATGATAAAGGGCATATATGAAAAACCCACAACTAACACTGTACTCAATGGTGAAAGACTGAAAGCTTTCCCATTGAGATCGGGAACAGGACAAGGATGTTCACTATCACAACTGTTATTCACATAGTGCAAAAGATTCTAGCTAGAGCAATAAGGAAAAAAAAAAAAAGAAAGAAATAAAAGGCATCCAAACTGGAAAAGAAGTAAAACTTTTGCTCTTCGCAGATGATATGATCCTATACCTAGAAAATCCTGAAAACTCTACAACAAAGCTACTAGAGCTAATAAACTAGTTCAGCAGAGGGGCAGGATATAAGATTAATATGCAAAAATCAGTAGTGTTTCTATTTACTAGCACTGAGAAATCTGAGGAGGAAGTCAGGAAAAAAAACTCCATTTACAATAGTGACAAAAAGAATCAAATATTTATTTAGGAATAAACTTAACCAAGGACATAAAGGATTGTATTCAAAAAACTACAATGCATTGTTAAAAGAAACCAAAGGTGATCTAAATAAATGGAAGAACATTCCGTGTGTTCATGGATTGGAAGACTAAATATTGTTAAGATGACAATTTTACCAAAATTGTTATACAGATTCAATGCAATTCCAATAAATATTACAACAGCCTTTTATCAAATTTATTTGGAAGGGTAAGGGACCCTTAATAGCCAGAATCGTCTTAAAAAGAAAGAACTAAGTTGGAGGACTCTCACTTCCAGTCTCTAAATCATATTACCTAGCTACAGTGGTAAAAACAGCATGGTACTGGCATAAAGATTGACATAGACCAAAACGAACTGATGGTTCAGAAACAGATCCTCATGTCTATGGTCAAGTAATTTTTGACAAGGCTGTCAAGCCCATCCAGATGGATCAGAAAGTCTATTCAGCAAATGGGTGCCAGGAGAACTGGATATCTATAGCTAAAAGAAAGAAAGAGGACCCCCATCTCACACCTTATACAAAAACTAACTCAAAATGGATCAAAGACCTAAATATAAAAGCTAGAAACATGAAACTCCGAGAAGAAAATGTAGGAAAACATCTTCAAGGCCTGGTAGTAGGTGGGGGATTCTTAAACTTTACACTGTAAGCATGAGCAACAAAAGAAAAAAATGGATAAATGGAACCTCCTCAAACTTAAACACTTTTGTGCTTCAAAAAACTCTGTCAAGAAGGTGAAAAGGCAGCCTACTCAATGAGATAAAATATTTGGAAACCACATATCCGATAAGGGTTTGATTTCCATGCTATATAAAAAGATCATACAGGGAAGCAGATGTGGCTCAAGTGATTGGTCTCCCGCCTACCACATGGAGGTCCCTGGCTCAGTTCCCGGTCCCTCCTAGAGAAGACAGCGAGGTCGTGCGACGGGCAGGCGTGGCAAGCTGACGCAACAAGAGACACAAGAAGAAAAATATAACGTGAGACACAACAAAACAGGAAACAAGGGGGCTCAAGTGATTAGGTGCCTCTCTCCCACATTGGAGGTCCCGGGTTTGGTTCCCAATGCCTCCTAAAGAAACAAGGAAGACAGACAGACATAGCAAGTCCAAACAACGAGTGGGTGGGGGAGAAATAAATAAATTTTTAAAATCTTTTAAAAAAAAAAAAAGATCATACAACTCAACAGTAAAAGGACAAGCAACCTAATTTAAAAATGGGCAAAAGACATAAATAAAGATTTTTCCAAAGAGGAAATACAAATGGCCAAATATCACTAGCTGCTAGGGAAATGCAGATCAAAACTACAATGCTACCATTTCACACCTTATAGAATGGCTATTATTTTTAAAAAACAGAAAAGTATAAGTGCTGAAGAGGATGTGGAGATATAGGAACACTTCTTCACTGTTGGTGGGAAGGTAAAATGGTGCAGCCTCTGTGGAAGACAGTTTGGCAGTTCCTCAGGAAGCTAAATATAGAGCTGCCATATGTTCCAGCAGTCCCATTACTGGGAATTTATCCAGGAGAACTGAAAGCAGGGATGTGAACAGACATTTGCACCCCAATGTTCATAGCAGCATTATTCTCAATTGCCAAAAGATGGAAACAACCCAAGTGCCCATCAACCAATGAATGTATAAACAAAATGTGATATATACATAAGATGGACTACTATGCTGCTGTAAGAAGAAATGAAATTGGGACACATATGACAACATGGATGAACCTTGAGGACATTATGCTGAGTGAAATAAGCCAGACACAAAATGACAAATATTGTATGGTCTCACCAATACAAACTAAATACGAAGAATAAACACATGGAGTTAAAACCTAGAGTATAGGTTACTAGGAGATAGGATGAGGACTGAGAAGGGGTACTGATGCTTAATGTATGTAGAATTTTCAATTGGCTTAACTATAAACATGTAGAAATGGATAGAGTTGATGCAATACATTATAGTGAGTATAACTAATATGGTTGTTTTATAAATGGGATTGTGGCTGAAAGGTAGTTTAGGGGCATAAATGTCAACTCAAAGAAAGCTAGAGAATAACCTAGGGACTGAATAACATAGTGACCCAGTGGTGGATGAGGTTTGTGGTTAATAATACAAATACAAGAATGTTGTTCTATGAACTAGAACAAATGTATGTCACTATTACAAGATGGTAAGAATATGGTGATGCATGAGAAAAATACAATTAATGTAACTTATGACCATAGTTATCAGCAATATTGTAATATTCTTGCATCAATGTCAAAGAAGGTGCTATATCAATGCTAAGGATCAATAATAGGGGGGTATGGGATTTTTTCTTTTGGACTAAGGAAAACATTCAAAAATTTATTGAGGTGATGACTGCATAACTCTGTGATGAAAATGAGAGCCACTGAGTGTACGCTTTGGATGGCTGTACAAAGCATGGGACTGGATAACACAGTGAACTATGTGGTGGATGATGGACTGTGGTTAACAGTGCAAATATGAGAGTGTTCTCTCATGAACTATAATAAATGTATAATACTAATACATGGTGTTAAGAATAGGGAAGTATATGGAGAAAATATACCAATTGTAAGCTCTGGATCATAGCTAGCAGTAATATTTTGTGAAGTTGTTTCATAATCTGCAAGAAATGTTCCAAAACAATGCAAGGTGTTGGTGGAGGGGTGATGTATGGGAATTCTGCACATTATGCATGATTGTTTTGTACTCTCATAACTTCTCTAATATATATATATATAATAAATATTTTAATATATATAAATTTATATGGAAGAGTAAGGAGTCCCAAATAGCTAAAGCCATCTTGAAAGAAAAGAATGGAGTCATAGGACTCACACTTCCTTATCTTAAAACTTATTACAAAGCCGCAGTAATTAAAACAGCATGGTACTGGCACAAGGACAGACAGACCAAGAGCATCAAATTGAGAGCTCAAAATCAACCCTCACATTTATGGCCAACTGTTTTTGACAAGGGGGCAAAAAACCATTCAATTGGGATAAAATAGTCTCTTTAATAAATGGTGCTGGGAAAACTGAATCTCCATTTGCAAAAAAAAAAAATGAGGACCCATACCTCACACCTTATACAAAAATCAACTCAAAATGGATCAAAGACTTAAATATAAGAGTCAGAAACTATCAAACTCCTAGAAGAAAATGTAAGAAAGTATCTTCAGGACCTGGTATTAGATATGGTTTCTTAGCCGTTATATCCAAAGCACAAGCAACAAAAGAAAGAAAATAGATAAATGTTATCGCATCAAAATTAAAAACTCTTTTACCTTAAAGGACTTTAGCATGAAATAAGATAAAAACCTACACATTAGGAGAAAATATTTGGAAATCACATATCTGATAAAGGTTTAATATCCAGAATATATAAAGAAATCCTTCAACTTAACAAAAAGATAACCCAGTTTTAAAATGGGCAAAAGATTTGAATAGACATCTCCCCCAAAATGATATACAAATGGTCAGAAAGCACCTGAAAAGATGCTCAACATTATTAAACATCAAGGCAATGCAAATCAAAACCACAAGGAGATACCATTTCACACAAATTAGAATGGCTGCTATAAAAAAATAAAATTTAATTTAAAAAACGGAAAATAATATGTTGGAGAGATGTGGAGAAATAGGCAAACTCATTCATTGCTGGTGGCAATGTAAAATGGTGCAGTCGCTGTGGAAAACACTTTAGCAGTTCCTCAAAAAGCTAAGTATAGAACTACCATATGACTTGGCAATTCCACTATTAGGTATATACCTAAAAGAAATGAAAGCAGTGACTCAAACAGATATTTGCACACCGATGTCCATAGCAACATTATTCACAATTGCCAAAAGATGGAAGTAACTCAAGTGTTCATCATCTGATGAATGGATAAACAAAACATGGTATATACATATAATGTAATATTACTCAACCATAAAAAGGAATGAAGTCCTAATACATGTGACAACATGGGTGAACCTTGAAGACATCAAGTTGAGTGAAATAACCCAGATACAAAAGGGCAAATATTGTATGATCTTATTGATATGAAATAATTCAAATAAGCAAACTCATAGATTCAAAATCCAGAATATAGTTACAGGAGGTGGGGTGAATACAGGAAATGGGAAGTTAAGGCTTAAAATGTAAAGAGTTCCTATTTGGAATGATGAAAATGTTTTGGAAATGGATGGTGGTGATGGTAGCACTGAATAGAATATAGATTACCAGAGGATGGGGTGGGGATAGGGAATGGGAAATTAAGGCTTACAATGTACAGTGACAAGATCACCCACTACCTGTGGCTATTAGCCATCCAACAAACCTGTACACCCTTAAAGTATCATTTGAAGAGAGAGTGGGACTTACGTGGGGAAACTTATACATCCTTTGTAGATATGGAGCCCTTAAGGGAAAATCCTGCCCTCTGACCAAAGTGGACCTGAATGGAACAAGTTGGGGGTTTTTTTGTCTTGGAAAGCAACGGACATACCACACCTGTTATATATGTCATGCCAAAGAATATGAACTTACTACCAATACCCAAATTTTACATCAAGCATTCCCATTCATGATGTCTTGTATGAAAAGCACTATTAAAAATGGCTGGTCTGACAAAACTAAATTACGGTGATGGAAGTCAGGATAGTGGTTATCATTGGGAGTACATAATATCTGGGAGGGCATACCCGAAAACCTTTTGTGGTACTGAAAATTTTCTATGTCTTCACCTGGGTGGTGGTTAAATGGATATATGCATGCTTTATATTTGCTAAAGATATACAGGCCTTGTTTTATATAAACTATACTTCAATTAAAAAAAAACAAAAACTAGCCTGGGATTTCCTTCTCTCAAATATTGAAAGGTTATCTACATCCCTCCTTCTTTCTCCCTCACAAGCTCACAGATTCAACAAAATTCCAATGCCAGATAGAACAAATGCAAAGTCAAAAGGAAAACAGAAACATATATGTACACAACTGGTGGGGGAAAACAAAAAAAAGTAAATAATGAACTGGGACTTCATCAAACATTACAGAACAGTACAGGGCAAAACAAAGTAGCCAGTAATCAAGATATATTTGGAATTATATTTGCTTTAGAGCAATTTATTTCCAAATTTGTTCAGTTAAACCTAACATTTTCATCAGAGAACATAATAGAATTCAGTTAATTATGGTCTTAGGTGCCTAAAATCTTCTAAAGCTTTGAAAAATTTTTAAATAAAAAATAAATACCTATTCTTTTTGAGATTTTGCATTTGCATTGCCCTACAGCCCAGTGACCTATATGTATCAAAGTCGATGCCAAACACTCAGGAAGTTCCAAAAAACTTTTCACGCTGAATTTTCTTTTCTCTGCATGGATTGAGACTTCTCTACTTTGGGGAAAGTTTTGTGGAGAATTGCTTCCCTTAGTTCCAGGGCTCTGCTTGTTTCAGTCCAAAACACAACACTCCCGCATTACCCCATTCCTAGCCCTCTTAACTCTCCACAGAAGTAATTTTTGGTGGGACAGTAAAGTCAAGTACCTCCTAAAAAGTTTTTAAATTTTTAAAAAAAGAGTAAAGTCAAGTCTTAGGCCAAGAATGGCCAAAGCTAATGATCTCAGGGGCAAACCCTCTGTGCTCTCCTGCCAGAAGTTACAATTTGAGGAATTTGGGATAGGCAATTTTCAAGACAAACTACTATAAGAAGGAGGGTAAATGGTAGGAAGAAGTTGTATCAAATTCACCCAACAGCACCATTTGGTAACCACCATAGGCTCTTCTGTAGGGATTCTATGAATTCTGAGCTCATGTCAATATGAGGCCAGGAAATCATCACCATTGCAATATGAGGCCAAGAAACCATCAGATGACAAGGAAGAAATAACTTGATTGTATTAATAATGATTATTACTAACTTTATTAATATGTCTTTTCTTGGAAAAAATGACAGAAAATACAGAATTTCTTCCAGCCCTGCTAAAATACATCTATCTGTAGCTGTTTCCATTATTTATGAATCAAGTAATCCTTGTCTGTTTTTTTTTCTCGCTCTATCATTTCACCATTTTTGTAAAGACCTTTGAACCCCCCAGAATGTGACAGCGGTGTTATCATGGAATGGGCAATGTACCTGATTCGGAATCTAATTTTGAAATCATGACTTTGCCACCTAGCTTCACAAGGCTACTGTAAGGAGTAAAGAAGTTTTTTAGCCTTATGTAAATAAATATAAGGTATGAAAGAGGTAGTATTACCAAGTAGAGATCAGAGGCTCTAGCTCCAGAGAGATCCTGGTTCAGATCTCAGCAGTTTGAGCAAGTTAATTACTCTGAACCTCAATTGCCCTATGTGGATTGTTTGAAGAATTAAATATTAACATATGTAAATGCCCAGTCACTTAACAAGCATCCAATAAATGACAGCTATTATTTTGAGGATTTTCTCCCTTTTTAAAGTCAAAATTAGAGGAATTTAAAAGCTATTTATTCACCAAATATTTGTTGAGTTCTAGGCACTGTGCAGGGGTATAATGGTAAGACATATACAACTTCTGTTCTAGTTGTTTGTGTGAGGGGGCATGTGGCAATTTGAGATTTATGAATTCCAAAAAGAGAGATTATGTTTGTAAACTGATCTGTTCCTCTGGGTATGATCCCCTTTAATTATATTAAATTAGGCTGAGATGTCTTCGATTAAATTATGTTAAAATTAGGCCTTTGATTCGACCACATCAGTAGGGTGTAACTCAGGTTAAGTCCCCACCCCCTTGGTGGGCTGATATAAATGGGCACTCACTCAAGAAGACACACAGAAGAAGATACTAAAGAGGAGAGAATTTGGTCATTTCGGTCCTGCCATGTGACAGAAAGGAGAAGGTTCAAACAACTAAAGCCCTGGGGAGAGCTGAGCCATTCGCCTGATAGTTTGCAGCTGAAGAGACCAGAGCCCTGAACAGCTGAGAAGGCCTGGGAAGAAATGAGCCCTCCAGCCTACAGCTGAGATTGGAAGACGCTGGGCCCACAGAGCCTTAAGAAGAAGAGGAAGGCTGAACACTCGCAGAGATGGGCAACCATCTTGCTTCAACATGTGGCAAGAGACTTTGGTGAGAAAGTACCTCTTATGGTACCTTGAGTTGGGTTTTTTAGGGACTTGAAACTGTAAGCTTTTACCCCAAATAAATACCCTTTATAAAAGCCAACAGATTTCTGGTATTTTGCATCAGCACCCTTTTTGGCTAATACAGGGCAAATGAAAATAAACAGGTGATTACAATATAATTTTATATGTGCTGTAATCAGCAAAGTATAGGGTGCTATGGGAATCCAGAGTAGGGACATTTCATCCAGACTTAGATTAGTGCAGGGGAGGCTTTGGAGAAAGTGACATCAAGCTAAAAACTGAAAGATGAACAGGAAGTAACAAATGAAGGGGAGGAGATAAGGGAAAATTTCCAAAGACAGGTGCAAAGGCCCTGAAGCAAGAGATCATGTTTATCAAAGAATACCTCAAAATATCTACCAACACACAGCCATTGATTGGAATTAGAACATAATAAATGCTCTCATATCCATCTTTGTCCTTCTCTTGTCCATTTACATTATGTCTTTCAGCCTTTCATCTGACAAATATCATATACATAATTGGTGTGATACTGAAGAAAATAAATTTTCATCTTCAGCCAAAATCCCACCAAGACCAATCATGACTTTTAAGTTTCAAATTAAGCTTTTACTTGTTTTACAAAAGACCTGGAAAACTCTATTGTATAAATTCCTGGTTATGTGGCCCAATAACTCACAATATATATTCTTATTCCAATCTAGTGATACCACAAGCATAGTATCAGACTGAATGATGATGGATAAGCACCACTCTCTACCCTTCATGAACTTAGCAATAAAAGTAGGAAAGTAAAACACAAAAATATATAATGACATAAAACATCATGTGATTAAATGTTGCTTTGAATGGTTGGACGATAAATGTAATAGAAGTTTAGACAAGGGCAGATCATGGTAAAATGAATTTTATAAATACCACTGCAAATTGAGAGTATTTTCCTGACATCATCCAGTGAGGCATATGGACTTATACATACACACACAGACACTATGATAAGTTCATTTCTTTAGCCATTCAATAAGTATTTGA
This sequence comes from Cabassous unicinctus, assembly GCA_029593785.1. Classification (NCBI taxonomy): domain Eukaryota; kingdom Metazoa; phylum Chordata; class Mammalia; order Cingulata; family Chlamyphoridae; genus Cabassous; species Cabassous unicinctus. Next base: position 11,699 of record JAQZBX010015908.1, read on the forward strand.
GGGCCTACTATTAAATATTATATACCAGGTAAAGGGACAAAAGCAGTTACTACCCATATACATCTTATATTTTTGTTGGCACCAGAGGAGGCAATAAACAAACTATATATATTTAATTTAATCTTCAATACAACTCATAAGGTAGGAATTATTATCCACATTTTCGTAAGAGACATAAGAATGTTAACTTGTTCAAAGGTCAGTCAGCCAGCAAATGGCACAGCTAGATTTTAACCTATGTCTATCAGACTAAAAGCCCATGTGCAATGTGAACCATTCTACTCCACTGCTGAAAGTTTTCATTTCCTTGAATTCTAAAGGATACAGGATGCTTCCCTCATACATAGTTGGTCCTTAAACTGTGCGTCCAGGATTTGGCCAAGTGGTTCTCACTGTCTTTCCCACCACTGAACTAGGTCCTGGGCTGTTTCTTAGTCCTGCAGTGTTCTTTCTTCCATCTGTATTGCTTTTAATTGCGATTTTCTTTTCTATTTCAAAATATCTACATGGGTTCCATTTTATCCAATTCCCTCCTCCACTATTAACATCTTTAATGCATTCTCATTCATTTTCCTCATTCACTGAAAACAGTTGTTAATTAGTATTATTATACCCTCCTTCAAAGTCATGGCTTTAACAGGCTATGAGGCAACTGTGGTATATTGAAAGATTACTGTATTTTGAATTACACATATTAACAATAGTCTAAAGCAGTTAAGTGCCTGCCCTTTTCCACATTATCTCATTTCATCATTTCAGTAACACTACAAGTTATTAAAAATTGTCCCTCTTTTACACACAAGAAATTGAGGTTCAGAGAGTTCAAATTACTTGCTACAGTTAACACAGCCAGGTCTATTCACAAGCTGTCCACTAAACCATGCTACCTCCCATCCGAAACTATAGAAATTAGAGATATGGATTTGAAAGGGACTTTTGGAATCTTTTACAATATCCCTCCCTGTGTAGGCATGGTTTCTGTAGATTGCTTCTAGTATTTCAGTCTCTTGTTGAAATCCTGGCCCTGTCATATAGAAACTGTGACTTCTCTAAGTCTCAGTTTTCTCATCTAAAGGCATACTACTATTTTCTTCACAGGGTTATTAGGAGGATTAAAAATAAAGTATATAAAAGTCTTTTGCAAACAATAAAGCACTTTACAAAATCCTCCCGAAACTTACTTTGCAAGTTAGACCTGCAAAAAATTTATCTTTGAATTTAAGTCATTCTAAAAGGATTCTCCTTTATGTATCACTGATTTCATAATCACAGACAAATTTTAAAAGAGCAATATTTTCACAGGTTTTTTTCAGTAGGCAAAATTATATTATATTACTACTACACATAAGATTAAATTCACAATGTAAATTTTTGTCAAACACTTTTGGAGAAGGAAGAAAAAATCAACTTTGGGGAAGCTGCAAGAAAGTGAATCTCATATTAGCTATGCAGTTATGTAAAATAGTTAATATAGCCTGAAACAGAGCTGGTTTTAAATGGATTTTCTAATATAATTTTGATACACTATTATGCTCATATTAAAAATAACAGACACAATTATAATAATAGATAACATTTATTAAGCACTTACATAACATGTATTAACTTATTTAACAAAAATCCTGTTAAGGGATTTTTGTTAACAGTAGCTTAACAATAGTTAAAGGAATGTTGGTGTAGGAAACTAGTAAAATAATTACTAGACAAAAGAAAAAACACACAAAATAGATATGACTTTTAACAGAACTTTGTGTAAAATTACTATATCCAACAATAAAATTTTTTTCACTTTCTAGAAATAAGTTAAATTTTATTATCTGTAAAAATGTATGCTTATTTTTAAATGATCCACGGGTATCATTTACTCAGGTAAATGGAATATTAGATTTCTCTATTTCCTTTAACCTTTAAATTCATCTAATTGAATATATTCATCTTAAAATCTGTCATTTCCAGGATTGCTTCTGTGTACTTTTCTTTCCCTGGCATTCATATTGTTTCCCTTTCATTTTAAAGGATTTTATTCTAAAAGGCCATAAAAATGTCTGAGTATGTATGTATTTGTATATGTATATGCACTAGTTGCATCTTTTTCTAAATTAATACTTCTCTTGATAATGGATAAAAATGAAATTAGAACAGGTCCATCCCTTCCTCATCACCTATTAAGGAAGAAAAATGGAAACACATACTTTTTGTGTTGCATATGCCCATTAGACTTAAAAGAAAGTACTTACTGTTTTACTTACAGCCAATGTCCTTCAAATGGTGTGCAATGATATATTTTTTCAGCAATGACATCTGGAAATCAAAGAAATCCAGTTTTCCACCTTCTAAGCTTCTCTATCTTCTGAATGATGCAGGCTCAAGAGTTGCCAAATGAGATGGGCAAAGGCAGTCAAATAGGGCTTCCTAGCCAATCTAAAAATAGCAAGTGGTGGTGAGCAGACATACCATTTCTCCCTTGTTCTTTTTTTTTTTTTAAGCACCTAATACCATATTCCTAAGCACCATAAAAATGGTTTGTTCAAAATTAAAACAGTACAAAAAAATTGTATTCTCTCTTGCCCTAAGAGAAAGGGAGATGGTCATTTAGGGAAATTGTACATGTTGCTAAGGAATATGTGAATGTCAAGACAAAGCTAAATTCTGTATTTCTTACAGGAGGGTTCACATACCCAATTTCCATTTGTTCTGAAAGGAAAACAGACCATAGCCTGCTGTAATCAAGAGCTGCCTTTGCCTTTTACTTTTCTTTCCTGGAGCAGCTTGAATAACTATTAACATTTGTACGTTTATAATTTATGAAGTCCTTTCACAGATTTTCTGTTTTGGGCTCCTTACAGCAAGCCTGTGTCCTGGAAAGGTTCTACTATAACAATTCAAAAATGAGGAAATTGAGGTTTATAGAAGTCAAAGTGTGCCCAAGGCCACCCAGCAAAATGAGGTAGATCTGTCTTCAAGTTTCACATTTGTCATACACAAACACACACAAATCTCCCTAAAGAGTCCAACATAAGCTGGCATGATGCAACATTTAAGGTTTTAACATTTAAGATTTCAGTTATTGGAGGGCAACTCCTAAGGTCTTTAATTTGTAATAAACTAATTTTGCTGAAGTGCAAATTTTAATCTCAGTGTAAGGGTAGGGTGAGAAAGCAAGTAATTTACAGAGTAAGCATGCTTCACACAATTTCAGCATGTTACAACTTTATCTAGGGGAGTGGATGTAGTTCAAGTGGTTGAGCACCTGCTTCCCATGAACAAGGTCCTGGGTTCAATCCCCCTTTAAAAAAAATGAATAAAAAATAAAAACTTCGTCTGCTAGTCATCTTATTTTTGAGGTACCAGGGCCAGGGACTGAACCCTGGGCCTCATATGTGGGAAACTGGCACTCAACCACTGAGCCACATCAGCTCCCCTAAGTTGTTTTTTTTTTCCATTTGTTTGCTTGTTGTTCGTTTTTGGTTTTGTTGTTTTTAGGAGGCACGGGGAAGTGAACCCGGGACCTTCCATGTGGGAAGCAAGTACTCAACCACTTGAGCCACAACCACTCCCAAAGCTGATTTTTTTTTTTTTTTTTTTTTCCCGCAGGAGGTACTGGGAATCAAACCAAGGGCCTCATATATGGGAAGCAGGTGCTTAACCACTTGAGACAGCTGCTCCTAGGCAACTTTTAAGAAATCAATAAACACTTTCTTAAACAAACATAGTCCAGAAGAAAAAGTTAACTACTTCACCTGGAGATAACAGAATAAAAGGTGATCATGTCTTGTAAAAGAGCTAGAAAATAAGAGGTTTAGGATAAATTAAAAAGTGGAATGTCAAATTCAGGAATGACTCAGACTTATCCCTTGAGTAAGTCATATATACTCTCCATAGGAAGAAGCCATCAAAAACTGTAAGATAGTGCTCCATCTCACACACACATATGCAAGCATTCACAAATGTATTTCATGGGTAAATTGTTAGAATTGTAACACTCTTGGACTAGAGGACTTTTACAAATGCAAAAGCATATAAAATGTGAAAATATGAATTTCCAAACTTATTGTTTCTTTAAAGAAATTCATTTTATAAAATCATTATTCACTTAAAAGAAATTAAATAGTTACCACAGACCCTTAAATTCTGTTTGAAGGGGAGCAAAGAAACTCACAGCTTGGAAGGAAATACTGTGAATGATTATCACAGTGGTAGGACTACTGGAAATGTTTTCCTTCTCATTTTTTCAGTACTTTTCAAACCTTATAAAATCAAGAAATTATGGGCTTAACTGCATTTTCAAAAATTACTTAAAAGCATAAGAAAATGTTCACAATATATTTTAAAAGGGGGGAAAAGGAGGACACAAAATTGAAAATATAGCATGATCTAAATTTTGCAAAAAAAAAGGAGAAGTTTATTTGTAGATGAAAGTGCATAAAGCTGGAAGGTTATAGCCGGCTAGGAAGGACAATGTTATTTCCTCATGATGGGATTCAGGCTATTTTTTTTCTTATTTGAACATTTCTGCAATCTCCAAACTGTTTCAATGGGCATACTGTACTTTAATGAGGGGAAAATTTTTTTATCACTAATAACTGGATATTAAGCAGAAATCATCTCAATTTATAGCTCAATGGGAAAATACTTATATATCCAAATTCTATTTTATAAAATTTTCAATGTTATGGCCATTAAGTTAGGTACAGATATCTCTCAATATAAAAGATAAACTTAAAAATTTTTTTGCTAATCAAATTTCAGTTTTCAAAAACTTATCTGTGCAGAATTGGTAAGGTTGTTTGTAAATCTTTGGAAATGAATAGGAAAGGTTAAAGCATATCATGGTGTTTGTAACTAGCAGTACTATTGTATGGGTATGACAGTGGTTGAAAGTCTAAGGTCATTTATATTACTTGAAGGAAAGCTAAAAATTGTTAACATGGTACTGTATAGGACAGCAAAACCTCATGTAAAACACGAATGAGTGATATTACATATATAACTGTTTTTATAAGATATAAATACAAATATACTGGAGAGAAGGAAAAAGAATAGCAGCTATGTATGGCAGGGGAAGCATAGAGATTAAAAGGCGATGAGTTTTGTGTGTTTTTTTGTATTATTATTGGAATAATGAAAGTGCTTTAAGAATGACTGAAGTGATGAATGCATAAATATGTGATTACACTGAATCCATTGATTATACACTTTTGATGGATTTATGCTTTATTAATATGTACCAATAAAAATGATGTTAAAAAAACAAAAACAAAACTGTATTATCACATTTTCAATATGGAATTCAGGATACTTTCACATTTTGGCTTCTGAATTTAAACGAGAGCCTTCTAAAGATCACAAATACACACAAATGCAGAAAATGTCTATGTATATGCACATGTGCAAACACAAGAATGTATAATGCAATCCAAGGATGTGCTAAGATTTCCAAAACTCTACTTGTTTCTTTTCTAATTTTCCTCATTGTTTAACTTTCTATATTGTGAATTTGAAGCTGGATGGACACTAGAAAATTCATTCATTCCTGTGGGTGTAAATCTACTGTGGAGGAGACCTTTTGATTATGATCAATTAAGGCATGGCCCAGGGTAGGTCTTAATTCCCTTACTGGAATCCTTTATAAACAGGATGAATATGGAGAGAGAGAAGCAGAGAGAAAGTTAGAAGCAAGCTGAAACAACAAAACATGGAGAAAAGGGAGAGACAGCAGACGCTGCCATGTGTCTTGCCAAATGACAAAGGAGTCCAGGATTGCTGGCAGTTGGTCTTTGGGTAGAAAGCATCTGGCCTCAGAACTGCAAGCTTGCAAGTTAATAAATCCCCATTGTAAAAGACAACCCATTTCTGGTATATTGCATTTTGGAAGCCTAGCAAACTAAAACGTTTATTAAAATATAGCTCTAGGATCCATGAAATTAGGAATGCTTCCCCTCTCCCTCTACTTTGATTAAACTGCTTGAAATAAAATAGAAATTGGAGGACATCATCAGAGACAAATGGACTTTATTCACATTCCCTTCTAAATAATATCAAGTATTATCCAACTATCATCTGCACTGTTCCTCCAAAGATGGCATGAGGCCCTGCAGGGTTTTTTGCCTACAGCCTACAGCCATGCCCTTACTGGAACATCTGTGTAACTGTTGAGGTGGGGAACAGAGTATCATGGCCCCTTTTATTACTTCCCCAGGGTAGAAACACTGGATTCATGACACTAATGATAATCTTTTTACCCAAATAAGACCTTTTACAAAAAAAGAGTAAGGGAAACTTCTAAACACATAGACTTTAATTTATAGACAGAGTTCTCTTTGTTGCAACCTATATTCTAGGAAGGGGTACAAAAATTTTTATGAACCTTGCTTAAAAATAAGAGATAATAACCATAGCCTATTATTCCTATCTACTTCCAAGAGAAGCAAAATCTCTTGATACTAAGAGTATCAAGCATCAAATTCTCCTGAGTTTTCCATTAAAAAAAAAATTATTATTAGCAACCTAATTCCTTTATGCAGCTTTAACTTACTCAAGGGGAAAAACAATTCCTAACACTTAGTTGTTGCTTCACCAGTTTATGGCACACATATTTGCTGAAAGAATAAATTTGATATTGAATAAACTGCCTAATGTTTCATCTTTAAGAAAATTCTCCCAAGAATCTTAACTACCATTCCAATCCCACTCCCCTGGTAACCAAAATGAACAGTTTGGTGAATTTCTCTCTCTACACAAATGTATACCCTACATACTTTAAAAAATATATGAGTTCACATTATAGCTATTTTCACTTAATAGAGTGGACACTCTTAGCTATTTACCCTAAGGAGTTGAAAATCTATTTCCACACAAAAGCCTGCATACGATGGCAACTTTATTCTTTTTTTATTTTTTTAAAGATTTATTTATTTTTATTTATTTATCCCCCCCTTGCTGCTTGTGCTGCTGTGTCCATTCGCTGTGTGTCTTCTCTGTGTCTGCTTATCTCCCCCTTGCTGTGAGGTCTTGCCGCATCAGCCCAGCATCAGCCCACGGTGCAGCGCAAGCCGGCCTGCCCTCACAAGGAGGCACCGGGAAGCAAACCCGGGGCCTCTCATATGGTAAACGGGTGCTCTATCCATTGCGCCACACCCGCTTCCTGCCGTGAGGTTGCTGCATCAGCCCACCACACCGCTCAGGCCGGCGTGCCCTCACAAGGAGGCCTCGGGACGCGAACCCGGGCCTCCCATATGGTAAACAGGGGCTCTATCCACTGAGCCACACCCGCTTCCCACAACTTTATTCTTAATTGCCAAAAACTGGAAGCATCCTAGATGCCCTTCCATGGGTGAATGGATTAACAAATTGTGGTACTTCCCTACAATGGAATATTATTCAGTGATAAAAAGAAATGAGCTATATAGGAACTCTATGTTTTATGCATGCTTCTGTAAGCCTATAACTTCTTTTAAAAAAGAAAAAAAAAAAGAAAAGAAAAAAGCTATCAAGACGAAAAAACCATGAAGGAACCTTACATGTATATTGCTAAGTGAAGGAAGCCAGTCTGAAAAGGCTACATACTGTATGACTCCAACTATATGACATTCTGTAAAAGAAAAAATTATAAACACAGGGTTCAGGAGGAAGGAGGTAAAGAGGTAAGGATGAATAGGTGGAGCACAGGGTATTTTTAAGGCAGTGAAACTATGACACAGTAATAGTGGATACATGACATTATGTGTATGTCAAAACCCAATAAAACTGTACAGCAAAGAGTGAACTCTAAACTACTAATGTATCAATATTGTTTCATCAATTGTAACAAATGTATTACACTAACGCAAGATGTTAATAATAGGGGAAACTGTGGGAGAAAAATATATGGAAATTCCCTGTACTTTCTGTGCAATTTTTCTATTAACCTAAAACACTGCTCTAAAAATAAAGTTTATTATTTAAAACATACAGTGGATATTTTCCAGTTCTACCGTATTCATTCTTTTTAATAACTGCAAAAACTTACCAATTTTCCAGATACTTCCACCAACCAACAGTGAATGAAGGAAAGAACAGTACTAATAGAAATGCTTTACATGTACTACACATTTAAACTGCACAAGTAGGTACTATTATTTATCTCCCTTTTATAGATGAAGAAATTTAAATGTATAACTTGCCCAAAGTTATATAATTAGTAAGTGACTGGACCAGGATTTAAACCCAGCAGTCTGTCATGGGAGCCAGTGTGCTTAATTTTACTACCTCTGTGATTTTAAAATTATTAAAGATAGGGGAGCAGGTATAGCTCAGTGGTTTGAGCACCTGCTTCCCATGTACGAGGTCCCAGGTTCAAGCCTCAGTACCTTCTGAATAAAAAAATTATTAAAGATAAATTCTTATTTAACTTTGACTTTTTATATACCAGATGCAAACATAACAGAACACAAAGTTTTAGCTTTTTTTAAAAAAAAAAAAGCTATACCAGAACCTTCTATACTTAGTAGTGCCCTTGAAATAACAACAATGCTTTATGTTCAGGTTAGAGTCTGCCATTAGACAAAAACATTCGAATTTCCTTCATATACTTCATAACAAGAAAACAGCTCTAAGTCCCTTACTGTTATCTCCTCTAATGATCTAAAGCAGTTTTCCAGTTTGACTACCCATCTTATTCACCAGACTTTAATGGCCATTAAAAAAACCATATCCAGTTTCACACACACACACACACACAAAGAATCTGAATCACATAAAAAATATATGACTCAGACTCTGAACTCAGACTCAATGGTGTTTTGAATAATGGCCGAATCTTTGAAATAAAAGTAGTTTCTCAGGGCAACTGTTCCAAACGAGCAATATTCAATTCATTGTTTTAAGATCAATCAGTTAAAACAATCACCATATTTTACATGTTTATTTCATTTACTAAACATATTTTACATGTAGTAAAATACATGCTTAGTAGTCTAAGCAATGTTTAATACATCAAAATAGTGTTGCTGAGCCCAATGGCGCGAATTGAGTATTATAAAAAAGAAGATGCATTCTGCTTTTAGGACCATTTTTTCCCACCAGTTTTCCAACTTTGTGGAGACTTCCAATTTTTAAAATTACACTGCACTTAAAATGTAAATTCTATTCCTATAGGGAACTTCAAAACACATGGAAATAGCATCTACACAAAAGAGACTAGTTATAGAAGACGCAGCCACTTCATTTCTCTCATTTGACATACTTTCATGCAAAGCAAAATTACCTGGTGCACTACTCAAATGTGTTCAAAATGGTAATTAATGACAACATTCCAAGGCACTACACAGAATACAGAAAAAAAAACAAAGTATTTCAACCTTGTCTTCCTTTTACAATATTCAAATATCGATCTGAAGATAAGAAAAAATAAACCCATTGTACAAATACATCCTATTGTTTGTTGAAGGCAACCTTATTAGGATAACCTCAAAAATCCCCCAAAGTATTATTATTAAATCTAAATAACTCATGCCTCTAGGTAAGACAAAATTATTTTGTTACAAGCAAGAAATTTGTTGTCCAGTAGGAAGAGAGTAAAGTAATCTTTGCAGACCTTAGGTAGTTGTGAAAACACGATAGCCTAGGAGGTAAGGTGAGGATGTTTCTGAGCATAATGACCTAGAAGATAAATTATTTTATTAATTTGTGGGAGGCGGGGGGGGACTCACAACTAAACTGAAAATACCAAGTTATTTTATCTATTAAGTATTTTTTTCATTTAAAGCTTTTAAAAAGAGATCAGACTAGTAATGTAAAGAGGTCTGTAGTTTAGTCAAGAGTAGTATACCAATGTCAGTTTCCTGGTTTTGATAATGTACTATGTATGATTAAGTAAGATGTTATCATTGTGGGAAGCTGGGTGATGGGTACACAGGAAAATTACCTATTATAGACAGGAACTGTCTATAATATTTTTGCAACTTCTTGTGAGTCTAAAATTATTTCAAAATTAAAAATTACAAAAAGAGAGAGGGAAGTTTTCAGATGAGGAAGACTACTGTTTACCAAGATTTGTAAACACTTTAAGCAACTTACCTAGTGTTTTTCTGAAGGTAATACAATACAGACCTTTTAAAATACTTCCCTGTCCTTTTAAATATGACAGACCTAACTTCCAGGTGGCTAAGTTTCATGCACAGCAGATGGGAAAATTCTGGATGAAGGAAATAAGTCTTGAGCAATTAATCACCTACCTACAATAGTAAACTATAAAATTAGTACATTTACTCTGACAGAAGATGATGTGATATGGAAGATAGGACCCAAGGGATAGTGCAGTTCACTGGGCTCAATTCTTTTGTGTGCATCCCACTGGTAGAGATTTTGAGTCATGACAAATAATTTTTATTAGCGTTTCAATTCTTCAGACTTAAAAAAAGTCATTAAACTAAACATTTTTAAAGAATCACTTAATTACAAGTCCTCACTTAAAAGAAAATCAATGTAATTTATATAGACCATTTTCACCTTTTTATATTCATAATTCTTTTATTCAAAAGTAGAATAATTTTAAATCTAAAAAGATGCAATCATTTCAATGAACATAGCTCTATAGTTCAGGAGATTATACTTATTTAATAAGCAAATCTTTAAGTAGACAAATTCATTTATTCCAAACGAAAAACAAACAAAAAAACCCAAAACCCCTATACAATATAATAAAACAGTTTAAAGCTAAGTGCCCTTTTCAAAGATCAGTGCATTTGGACTGGTTAACTCATTAAATTAGCACCTTTGAATAAGAAATCAAAGAAAAAGAGATAAATTTTAAAAGGGAAAATGGTAGTTTTGAAGTAAAAGTGACTTTCCCCCTTATTTCTAAAAACAGAATTTTTCTAAAATGTCGCTAAAAAGGTAAAAAAAAAACAGTGCACACTTTAACTAAACAAACTAAAATTAAAAACAAACAAAGAGAAAACCTCTTTAATTATATACTGGCCTAAGATGAATCCATGCAAATTTTTTAAAATTATAACTATTCATGTAAGTAGCTTACACATAAGTAATTAAGTGTGTGCCTTATTAATGGAATCTTTCTATCTGGTCTTTTCTGATAATATATACCTTCTAGCTCAACAACAACAACAAAAAATGGTAACACTTTCAGGATACATAAATAAAGCAATCAATCATTTCTCTTAGAGGAGGAAAGAAAAGTTCAGGGAAAACCCCAAAGAGAAACAAAGCAAACTATGAAGACTGATCACAGTAGAAAAAAATGTCAAAGTAAACATGTGTGATTTTTATTTAATCTTCAAAATAGGCTGCCTAATTAATCCAGACTGTAGGGAAAGTGGGATGAAGCAAGAAATAAGGACTGGGAATAAACAAACTGTTAACAAACTTTATAGTAAGTATAAAGATAAAAAAAAAAAAAAAAAAAAAAAAAGACACTCATTCCCAGTCCAGCAACAACAGAGAAAATGGAAAATCTCATCCCTTACTGTGTCCAACTAACGTTATCTATAAAAACGGGAAGAAATTTAGGTAAAACTATACCACCCTAAATGACTGAAGGACAATCACAGTTTAAACAAACCTATTAACTATAATAATCATTTTGCATCCTAAAAGAATAGTCTGAGAAGGGAGAAAGCAGGTAGCTATTTTAAGTTCAAGGTAAATTGAATCTTTACACTCATGTAATAACTTTCAGCTATCTTTTTTACAACAGAAACATTTCCTCTTTAATTGGCCAAAATCCCAAGCAAAAGGATGAAAGAAATCTCACCCATACCACAGATGAAGAAACAAAGGCATAGAAAAGATTAAGTGTCTTCTAAAATAGATTATGTCATCACCAAACTGGAAATAAAGTCTAACCTGCTCCTCTATAAATGTGTCATAGACACATTAATAAATATCAATGCAGTGATTAAGTATCAAACCTAGTCTTATCTTCAACATAAATTAAGATAGAGAGACAATTGATCAAAAATATTTATAACAAAATGTCAGAATCCTTATTCTAGGAAGTCTTTCATTTCCATTTTTCATCTTTTAATAGCTGCACTAATTTATACAGAACACACTACTCTTTGCTATGTAACATTAGTTACCCTTAAACTTTTGCATAAGGTTCATCTAAAAGTTTTTCCTCCTGCATTAAAAATGGTTAAACACTTGGGTATTCCAGAGACTTGTATGAACATGGAATTACATAGATATATAAAGTTGAAGTATCTGGAACCATGTGGCTGCCTGTAGTCCTCAGCAAGATCACAAAGTACTCAAAAATTCTTTGACCTAAAGGAAGGAAAAAAAATTAATATAATTCCTTGATTAATTAGAGATAGCTAATATTCAGCTTCAATTAAAAGTATATAATAGTTGAAGCCCCAACTATATAGACAATTCTATCACAAAGCATTTACTTTAGATAGACATAATGGTAAACACTTCAGTAGTACAAGATGAATGACCTAAAATGTCATTAAAGGAACTAGCAAATTTATATCTAAGATTGAAAAAGTTCTAAAACAGCAGAATTGCTAATTGAATCATTTAATCATCTCTTCGTTTAAATAACACAAAACACTGACATCTGTACATTAGCATTAATAACATTAATGATCACACTGGTTTAGGTTCAGACATGTAGTATATTTGTAATTTTTCTGCAGCATAAATTTGAATCATGTACTCTGCAAGGCCAGTATATGGGAAAAGTCATGTAAGTAGTGAAAGAATCTAGCCAAATGAGCGACACCACAATGCAACAAGACCCTGTACCCTGCATATTCTAGAGTACATAGTAAATCTCCTAAAGAGACAAAAGTATTTGCTTTGTAAAAATACCCTAAAATAGAAAGCCAAAGGCTAGTATTATTTATAAAAGTAAAAATAAATAATATGAAATGATTCTTAGTCAAAACAGATGTGTTACATAAATTAAAAAGTGGTTTTACTTAAGATACCAAAAGCATAAAAAGAAAAAAAAAATCGATAAGCTGAACTTCATCAAAATTAAAATCTTTTGTGCAAAGGACCTTATCAAGGAAGTGAAAGACAACCTACAGAATGAGAGAAGATCTGAAAATCACATCTGATAAGAGTTTCATATTCAGTATATTAAAAAACAGTTATAAGGTGCAAATATTCTCTCTGTCCTGATTTTGTGATAATCAGGGTAGGCTAAACATTCGCTATATTAGAAACCATGCATGTGTCCCCAGACCTAGTTTTTCTCCCTAGGTCTGGTTTTTAGAATGCTGGTGATAAACTAAGCCTGATTTATTACGTGACTATTCTGTATAGGAAAAGACTGTAACTTTGGGTATCTTTGGTCAACCTTAAGAGATACAGCAGAGGGACGGATGTGGCTCAGGCGGTTGGGCGTCTATCTCCCTTATGGAGGGACCTGGGTTCAATCCCCGGGACCTCCCAGTAAAAAGAAAAAAAGAGAAAAATAGAACGCACGTGGACCAACAGGCCCTGTGCGCAGGTGTGCGGCCAGGCTCCGGGAGCGGGTGTGTCACCAGGCCCCAGGTGAGCCTCCAGGCCCTGTGTGCGGGTGAGCTGCCAGGCCCTGCGAGCCACGCAGCAAGATGATGACATAACAGGAGAGTGACACAAGGGAAAGCCAAGACAAGATGCACCGAAAAACCAGGAACCAAGGTGGCGCAGGCAGGACGCCTCTCTCCCACATCGGAGATTCTGAAGATCGAATCTCAGTGAAGACAGGAGAAGGATGATAAGAGAGGGCAGGAAACAGACACAGAGAACTGCCCAGCGAATGGACACAGAAACAGCAAAAATGGGAGGGAGGGGGTAAAAATGGATAAAAGTAAGTAAATAAATAAATCCTTAAAAAAAATGTATAGGTGAGGAAGATACGGACTCTGGGTAGTAGTAATACTTTGATGATGCTCTTTCAAGATTTGTTAACAGATGTGTCACAACAATGCGGGGTGTTTGTAGGGGGATGATGTGTGGGAGCCCTGCATAATGTTATGCATGTTTGTTTTGTAAGTTCATGATGTTTACTGAACACTTACAGTTTATATATGTTCATGTATGAATGATAAACTTCAATAAATTGTTTAAAAAAAAAAAAAGTTACAACTCAACAACAAAAAGTAAAACCCAAATAAAAAATAGCAACAGACTTGAATAGACATTTCTCCAAAGAAATATGCAAATGGCCAAGAAGTATATGAAAAGATGCTCAACATCATTAGTCATCAGGGAAATGCACATCAAAACCACAATGGAATAGAACTTCACATCCATTAGGATGGCTATTAATAAGAAAATGGAAAATTACAAGTGTAGACAAGGATGAGAGAAACAAGGAGCCATTGTACATTGCTGGTGGGATTATAAAATGGTGCAGTGGCTGTGGAGAAGTTTGCATTTCCTCAAAAAGTAAATATAGAATTACCATGTTCCAGCAATTCCACTCTTAGGTATATATTCAAAATAACTGAAATCAGGGACTCAAACAGATACTTGTACACCAATGTTTACAGAAACATTATTCATAATTGCCAAAAGGTAGAAACATTAGGTGTCCATCAACTGATGAATGGATCAACAAAATGGGGTTTATACATAAAACGGAATATTATTCAGCCTCAAAAAGGAATGGAGTTCTGATACATGCAACATGGATGAACCCTGAAAGCATTATGTTGAGTGAAACAAGCTAGATGCAAAAGTACAAATGTTATATGAATCTACTTACATGAAATATCTAGAGCAAGCAAGTTCATACAGATAGAAAGTAGATTACAGTATACCAGAAGCCAGGGTGAGAGGTGTATTGCTTAATAGACACTGTTTGGAGTCATGAAAAAGTCTTAGAAATGGATGGTGGTGATGGTAGCACAACATTGTGAAAGTAATTAATAACACTGAAGTATTTTAAAATGGTTAAAATGGGAAATTTTGTGTTTTATATATATGCTACCACATTTTTTAAGAGGTGATTTTACAGATTCAGTTAAATTGATGTTTGTTAATAATTCAAAAGCTGATATAAATTAATTTATTTTAGTATTATAAGTGAAAATTCTACCTATATTTTAACATTATTAATAGTAGGAAGAAGATATTTGAATTTTCCAGATAAATTTTATCTTTACGCCATAGGAGAAACAAGTACATGCTAGAGCAGTTATCTATAAAAGTTGAGATTTTCAAAATTCTTGAGATATATCCATTATGAGTGTAAACAGCAGACATTTTATTGCAGGGGAAAGGAAAAATTAAATTTATCTCAAAACGGAAAAAGAAATTGTGTCTTTTTTTTTAAACCTTAGACTGCTAAGTTAATTAACATGAATATAGGGATATAGGGATTTTTGATATACAATCCCCATTACTAATCTCTCTTAACACATTATCTCCCAGTCAATATGGTACCACTCCCTTAACAGAATATGGTCAACTCCAGAATTACCTGGGGGATACATTAACTCTGATTAAGACAATGACTCAAAGATTAGGCAAAAAGGGATAAAGCAGAGAAGGGGGTGAGAAAGAACATTTCTTATTGTGATTCTCCCTTCTTACAGATAAAAGAACTGTAGGATAAAGAAGTTCCTTAATTTAGTGAAGACCATAAACCTAGAATTAGAAGTCAGTATTAGATTCTAAATAGTCTATTGAGACACCTTAAGTGTCTCAATATAACTTTATGTAGGCTTTTCTGTTAGAAAAGTGTTTTCTCACAACTTAACACAACTTTTTAGACAAAACAAATATTATTTTTTAGCCTTTGTCTAAGTCTACCTTTTCAACCAGACTCTCATGTTTGTCTTTAAAGTCTTCATTAACATCCAGTGTTAATATAGGTACCTCTTGTAGATAATCAAAGTTGGTTCTGTTTAAAAAGAGAGATGAATAAAGCAGTAAGTAAGACAGTAAAACTCATTCTTATATCATCATTGGAAAATTGAAATGTTGTTAATCATTTTATACTGAAGTTATCCTGCAAGCACTTCATCTGGCAGATCCTTCTTTCTCACCTGGATTTTACTACATGTAGCTAAAAATCTCAGGTAAAAAAAATAAAGTTAGGCATTGTGGCATGTGCTTCTCCTCAAAAACATATCATATGACAATTACAGGCAATACATGATCCTGGATGGGATCTAACAAGATAGGAGAGAGGAGAGAGGAGAGAAAGCTCAAAAGGACATTATTGGGATATATGAAAAGAGTGGAATATAGACTGCGTGTTCTTAGTAAATATATATGGCAGTAGTAAGAATTAAAGGTGCATGATATACAGACCTTCACTGAAGTGTTCAGAAAATGGATTAGTAAATAGATAAATAGATGGATTGATAGAATGAAACAGCAAATGTGATAAAAAGTTGAAGTTGGTGGATCTGGGTATTTGGGGGTATAGGAGTACATTGGAGTTCTCTGTATGGGGTTTGAAAGTATTTCAAAATAAAGCGTTTAAAATTAAACACACACACATACCATAAAGTGGGAATTTTTGCATTTTAAAGATGAGGAAAGTAAGGCTTAGAGAAGTCACTCAGGCTCAGAGGTTATACAAGGTAGCACACTAATAAGTGAGAGTGGATATGAATCAAGATTTGACTAATGACCAAGTCCATGCTCTTAACTATGCTATACTACTTCCCAAGTCATAAGAAACAATTTTGAAATATATTATCTTAAAATTCTTCTGAAAGTTCCTAAATAATGTATATAGACATATTTCTTATTTTATCACCTAAAGTGAAATTCTGCATATCATGCTGACACCACTACTGAGGATACAAGTCATAAAAACTTTAAGAAAACAGAATCTCATTGCAATCAAAAGAGAATCAAAATCCACACCTAATTCTGGGAGATGCTACAATGCCAATAAATAAAATGGATGAAAATGAAATTTTTCACATGTTGCAATTCACATCTTCTTATTTTATATTAAAATCAATAAAGGGGGGAGCAGACGGAGCTCAGTGGTTGAGCGCTTGCTTTCCATCTATAAGGTCCTGGGTTCAACCCCTGGTACCTCCTAAAAAAAAAAAAAAAAATCAATAAAGGAATTAAAAACGAATAGTAAATAATAAGTCTTACTTCAGTGTTCTATGCAGTAGCCAGCTTTCATGCTTATAGTGAAGCTTCTCTAAATATTCAAGAGGAATGCCTTGTTCTTCATTTCTTCCTCGTAAATATATTCTGTTCAAGCATTTCTAAAAGTAAGCAAAAGAAAGGGGAAAAAAGGAGGAAACAATTTATTCTTGTCCCCTGCTATTAAAAACAAAATTTTCTTCCCTAGTGTCCCCTTAAGTTATGCTAGCCAAAATCTCTATTTATTCCTTCTAGAAAATCCAAATAGTATATTTTTTCCTTCTTGTGCTTTTCATAGCCATTTAGTGACTCTCAATTAAGCAGTACTTTCAAAAATAAGTAAAAAAACGAAGTTTATAAACTTTTGGCATCCACACATGAAATACACTAATATAAGTTTGGCAAAAAGGAAAAAAATTCACTAAATATTTATTTAGAATTTTTAAGAAGATAGCTAAAAGGTATGCCAATCTATCACTGTAACCCTACTTTGTGGTTAAATTAAACCTGATTATAAAATATCTATGTTCAGATAATGTAAAATCACTAAAGACAGTAGTTTTTAATCTGATGAATATGCTAGACCAGCACACCTAATAGAACTTTCTGCAATGATGGAAATGCTCTATCCCTGCACTATCTGGGGAGGTTAAGTTAATATGTCAACTTGGCTAGATTTGGTGAAGCAAGCGCTAGCCTGATTAGTTACCATGAGGGTATTTTATAGATTTAAATCATTAGTCAGTTGAATGCATCAATGGTTGGTTACATCTAACCATTGGTTACAACAAACGAGACTGCCTTCAGCAATAAGCAAAGTCTCATCCAATCAGTTGATGGCCTTAAAGGGAGAACTGATTTCAGCAGTCAGAAAGAATTTCTATCTCTACTTCAGCCAGCCAGCTTTTTCTGGGGGATTTAAAAATTTTCATCAGAGCTCCTAACGTGCCCTACGGAATTCATAGTTACCTATCCCCACGGTTGCATGAGACAATTTCTAAATTAAATCTCTTAATATTTATATACATACAGGTATATCTCATTTTATTGCACTTCACAGATATTGTTACAAACTGAAGGTTTGTGGCAACATTCTGACGAGCAAATCTATAAGCACCATTTTTCCAACAACATGTGCTTACTTCGTGTCTCTGTGTCACATTTTGGCAATTCTATCAATATTTCAAACTTTTTCATTATTATTATATATTTTATGGTCATCTGTGATCAGTGATCTTTGATGTTACTAATGTAATTAATTACCTTGGACTGCCACGAACCACACCCATTAGACTTTCTACAGATCCTTCCTGGATAACTGCATTTCCAATCTTGACTTGCACTGAAATGGCTGACTGGTTCTATGTTCAGTTAAACCCTCACATGGAGCACTATTCTCTGGGAACTCGCTTCCCAGAAGCTCAGAATTTTCCAAACCATCAATTTCTGGTTTCTTTGTGCCCAGGAGTTCAGTTCTCAGTTTATTCCTGTCCTCTTGCATTTTACTATAACCTACAAGGAAAAGCCAGGCTGCACTTTCCACATTTAGTTTGGAAATATCCTCAGTTAAATATCCAAGCTCATCACTTTCAAAGTCTGCCTTCCATCTGACATTGGGACTCAATTTTGACAAATTCTCTGCCACTTTAAAACTAGGGTCACTTTTCTTCCAGTTTGGAATGACACATTCATCATTTCTAAGGTCTCAATGGAAGAACCTTTAGCACCAATATTTCTACCAACAGTCTCTTCAAAGCAATCTAGGCCTTTTCTATCAAGCACCTCACAATTTTTCCAGCCTCTACCCATTGCCCAATTCCAAAGCCTTGTTCATATTTTTGGTATTTGCAATAGCAGCACCCCACTCCTAGTACCAAAATCTGTTTTAGTTAGCTAGGTGGCTGAAAGCAGATACCATGAAATGGGTTGGCTTAACAAGGGGAATTATCAGCTTACAGCTTTGAGGCTGAAAAAAACTATTCAAATCAAGGCATCATCAAGGTGATGCTTTCTTCCAAAAGACTGGCTGCTGGTGATCCCTGACGCCTCTGCCATATGGCAAGGCACATGGCGGCCTCTGTTGGTCTCACCCTTCTCTTCCATGTTTCACTGCTTTCAGCTTCTTGCTTCTATGGCTTTCTCTCTGCCTGAATTTCGTTCTCTTATATAGGACTCCAGTAAGAGGACTGAGACCCACCCTGGGCCACACCTTAACTGAAGTAACCTTATTAAAAGACCCAACTCACAATGAGTTCACACCCACAGGATTGGATTAGATTTAAGAACATGTTTTTCTGGGGTACATACAGCTTCAAATCACCACAGGTATGTATGCTGTTTTTTTTAAACATAATATTATTGCATACTTAACAGACTATAGTATAGTTTAAATGTAACTTTTATATGCACTAAAAACTGAAAAACTCATGTGTCTCACTTTATAGTGATATTCATTTTATTGCAGTGGTCTGGAACTGAAACTGAGGTATATCTGTGGTATGCCTGTGCATATATGTACATATGTATATGTATCTCCTGTTGGTTCTGTTTCTCTAGAGAACCCTGACTAATATACTACACTACCAATAAGGTAGCCATTAGTCACATGTGGCTTTTCAGCACTTTGAAATATGGCTAATCTGGTGACTAAAAAACTGAATTTTAAAATTTTAGTTAATTTTAAGTAATAAAAATGTAAATAGCCACACTGGACAGAGCATATCTTTTGTTTCCTGAAAATACACAAATATACAAAATTTTGCATAATGTGTGGGGTTAATGGAATATAGGAAGCCTATTCATTTATCCCAAGAAATAAGAACCCCAACCTAAACAATGTACAAACCAGGACTATGGCAGAACACAAACTGTGCTTCAGAGTCAATTTAAAAATCCTTTATTTGCAATAATTGAAAGGTCCTCGAATCAGAAGATACTATAGACAATATTACAGAATAAAATTAAGTTTTGTGTTAGACTTTAAAATATTAACTAAAATGTTTCTAACAGAAGGGAATTATTGGTATTCATATTCTTTTTTTTTCTTTAGCTGCATTTACTATTTTTGTCATTAAAAAATAAAAAATTCTTTTCAAAAATAAAAGTGAATAAATTCTGGCTTACTTTATGTCAGAAGAGGGGAAAAAAAGTCATCCACTGGATTTAGAGATCTATTTTTGTTTAATATTCAGCATTTATAACAACATAGTATTCTAACCACCTTCAGGATAGAAGTCATGACATTTTCACTCATCAAAGTCTACTTAGTGACTAAGAGAAGAAATAGGAAAAAAGAAAAAGAAAAACAATAGGAATGTAGGCACCAAGCCCAGAAATCTTATTAAATGTAAGCTTTTATTTGGTTAGTTTTTGAAATGCATCTCCTTATCTTTCTGGATTCATTATATCATTTCATATATAAACAAGAATAGCTATGTTACAACCTATTGTGAAAGGCAAATTTTTAAGTAACCTCCCTTAACTAAAAATGGCTAAGGTCCTTTGAGTCTCTCCTATCCTATTGCTGCCACTATTCACTCATTCCAAGCTACAAACAACCATGAAAAGATTTTTTTAAATGGACCCCCATAAAGTTTGCTATTCATTCAGCAAGTATTTACTGAACTCTTACTATATGCCCAGGCCCTGTTCTAGTCATTGGAAATTCAATAATAATTAAAATACCCAAAGCCCCACTTCATGAAGCCTACATACTAGGACATGCTTGAGCAACTTCCTTATTCTAGCTGTGATAAGTGATAGAGCCTGCAAAAGTGAGAAGAAATAATGAAGAAAAATAACATTGAACAGAGAAAGAATAGAGAAGGGACTAAAAGAATTACTTGTCAAATCTGTGCAGAATGCTCTATCTACACAGGAGTTTCTAATTTGGAGGTGGGGAACTGGGGTGTGTGTAGGGGACTTTAAACTGCTTTCACTGCATATCACAGAAGACTTCTAAAAAAATTTTAACGTTTCAGTAAAACAAACATATGTATATTGGTCTCACCTCTGGAGTGGCTCGGAGATAAATGATTCCATTCAGTTCAAGGCTTTGGCCAAACTGGTTATTCATCCAGTCATGCCAGTCTTGATATATTGTCCATTCTGTTTCATTCATGCAGTCAGATTCATACAAATTAGATGCAAAAATATACCTAAAAGAGAGTCCCCAGTAACACATAAATCCACTCCAAGAAAACAAAGAAAGAAAAGCAACTGGCTCTATTACATGGACATGGAACATTCTCCTAAACTCTGGCACACAGTCCCTTGGACACTAACAAAAAAACAAGACAGTCTCTCCAAATATGCTTTCCCAGAGAACATGCTTCTTCCATGACACAGCCTCACAAATGTCTGAATTCCCTCCAAAGGAGACTGTTCTTTTCTCCCAGCTGGCCCAAAAAGCTCCTATAATAATAGCTAACATTTATTGAGCGCTTACCAAGGCCAGACATATTGCTGAGCATATAAATACGTTATTTTAAGAAATATGTTCTTGGTCAGCAGTTTTCAAATTGTGGTTCAAGGACCCCTGGAAGTCCCCAATATCCTTTCAGGGGGTAAGTGAGAGGCCAAATTTTCTTCATATACTGCTCAACAACCAAAACAACATATCACAACAGACTGAATATAGAAGCATACAGGAGAATCCAGCTGTCTTCTATTAAGTCAGACATTAATGAGATTTGTAAAAATGTAAAGCAATGTCACTCTTCTTACTGGTTTTTTTTGTTTTGTTTTGGAAAATAGTTGTTTTCATCACAAGCATATTATTTATGTGAATATATTATGGGTTTATTACTGCTAATTTTAAATAAATACTTTTAAAATTTCTCAATCATAATTTCTAATAATATAAATATCAATAAAGCCCAAAGCTCCTTGAGAATTGCTATTTTTAGCTAACTTCAGAGTCAAGAGAAACTTTGCAAACACATGGCAATTCTAAGGCCCTGTAGATTTTTGATCTCCTTGCTCTGGTGAGTCTAGAAGACAGATATAAATTTTATCAAAGCAGGCGAGAACTTTCAAAGGATTGGGGGGTTGGGGGGGTGGTTGAAGCTGCTCTGAAAATTTGAATGAGATGGCTACCATATTCCCTATAGTTCAAAGGGATGCTGGGTATTATAAAGGGAAGGCATTATAAAGGACTTCCCTAACTTCATTAGTACCAGTCTACTAAGGATTTTGAACGTCATTTTCCATCGCAAGTCCCCAACTCAGACTCTCCTACTACTTTGATTCCCAGGAAAGTAGAATGAAAAAAAGTCCCAGCTCTTTATCAAAAGACTCCAAACAGGCAAGTAAAAGCCATTATAAATACCTGTCACTATACACCGATCGTTCAAAAAATAATACAGGTTTTTCTGCATTTTTGAGCTTGCCATTGAGAGAGGCAAGCTGAGCTCGTATTCGACTGAGGCACGCATATGACTGGAAAGTAAAAGACCATCGTTCAGGTTTCTCATACATCATCTGAAGAACATTCCCACCACTTTTCTGAGATGTTGTCAGCTCCTATTTTAAATTTGAAAAAAGAAACAAAAAGCAAAGTTAATAATCAATAAAGCTAATTTGTTTTTTTTAAAAAGCTCAAAAAGAGAAGTTGGGTAATAAGTGCATAATGATTAGCAAAACTAGAATGATTAAATCCACTTTGTTGTATTCTTTCCCACCCTATCTTTCAGGTTGCCTGAGGTCTGGAAGAATCTGAAACGCTGGTTCAAACTACCAATTCTTAGCTATTTTCTCAGAATAGTTGACAAACTGATAGCCTATGGAAGAAATTGTTTAGAAACCAAGCAAGAGCTTTTAAACATCTGAATTAGCTGTCAATATTTAAAAGCTAAATAACTTCACATAAAATACCTGGATTCATATCTTCTTTTTTAAAATGAGAAAACCAAGCAATACTGTGCCTGCATTTCTTGGCAAAAATCAGCTAGGGCCAATTCACACATGCCCCCATTAGGTGGGACTCCCCACCATTACTTGTTGACTCTCACAACAAGCTTGATTCATTCATGTTAGCTGCTGGCCCCTTTAGACATTTGAATTTGTGACCCTAATGGTCTAACAAAACAGAATAGAACAAATTTTGCAGTTCATTAATCACATTGTTAAAAACCAATATTTTCAGTGTTAAGAGATACAAATATAAATTTTTTTATATTTAAAATCAAATAAAAGCTCTGTAATCTTATATCTGAATTGGAAATAGCGACAAGAACTCATGGGTTATTTTTCTTTCTGTAGCCACCAAAAAGGCCTATAAACCAATGATAATCCAGTAGCACAGAACATGCCTACTACCCACATTAGGATCTCTAAATACCATTTCCCAGTTCCATAGCTGATCCAAGTCTGGGGAAGGAGATATACAAGATGAGTTTGACACATTCTATCCCAGAAAACAAGGGAGCTATCAAAGGCTACTGGGGTCTTGTCAAGGGGAAAGGAGCCACTATGAAGGGACTTCAACTGGTCAAAGACGGGACAATTTGAACATCAAAAACCATAATAACTGCAATACCAAAATCAACGAATTCATAATAAACAAAATCACTTTAGCTATCTTTGGAGGTTACTTGAGCAACAATTAACTATTCTTAAAATTTATAGATAAAAAAGAAGAAAAAAATCAAGTATTTGATGAAGAATTCCAGCTAATAAATGTGGAAAGCTTGAGAATTAGAACCCTTTGCAATACCTAATGAAACACTGGAACAAACCAAAAAGTAACAATAGCTGCTAAAATCATTAGAGTAAATTTATAATGGATTGATTAGTCAGACAATGCCTGAACTGACTGATCAACTTTACATAACTAAAGGAGGAACAAGACATCATATTCCACCTGACGTAATGCAAACGGAAATACGTAATGCCATCTAGAAGTATTGCCAATAAAAGATAGTAACTAGATCTAATCAAGCCTCTAGGGATGTAACTACAAATTTACAGGAAATAGAGAATTAAGAAGCAACTACAGGGAAGCGGATGTGGCTCAAGTGGTTGAGCATCCGTCTACCACATGGAAGAACCCGGGTTCGATCCCCAGGGCCTCCTGGTAAAATAAAATTTAAAAAAGGAAAGCAGGCGAACCGGGCCCCACCGAACCATGCAGCAAGATGATGACATAACGGGAGAGATACAGGGGAGAGCCAAGGCAAGATGTGCCAGAAACCAGGAACTGAGGTGGCGCAAGTGACAGGGTACCTTTCTCCCACATCGGAGGTCCCTAGGATCGAATGCCTAGTGGAGAAAAATGAGAAGAAAAGGCAAGAAACAGACACAGAAGATCACCCAGGAATGGACACAGCAAGCCAGGGGGCAGGGGGAGACAGGACTTGTAGAACTATATACCAAAAAGAAAAAATAGTCAATTTGAAAAAAAAATTTAAAAAGAAACAACTACAGAGATGCACTCAAATACAGAATAAGGAAAATGACAGAGGACAAATGATCCAGTTTCTTCAAAAAAAAAGACATATGCAATGTGTGGACTTTGGCTCCTAATTTTAACAAACTCAAAAACTATGAGACATTGAGGAAATTTGAGCACAAACTCGTTATGATGACTAAAGAATTATCATTAATTTTTTAGATGTTATTTTAAAAAGAATATATCTCAATAAAACTGCTTTAAAATAAAAAAATAAAAAACAAAAAAATAAAAAATCATTTTTCCTATATATTTTTTTGTTTATTTTCTACAGATGAATATATTGTCTAGTACAGAGGTTCTCAAAGTGTGGTAAAGGAACTCCCAGGGGTCTTTAAGATCTTTTCACAAAATCTGCAATGAAAAAAATCTATTTTCATGATAATAATATTGAAAGGGGAAAATTTTGCTTTTTTCTACTCTCATGTGTAGTTGTCCAGAGGCTATATGACATGTAATATTGCAACAAACTGAATAGAAAAGCAGATAAAGGAATCCAGCTTTTGTTATTAGGCCAGACATTAAAGAGATTTGCAGAAGCATAAAATGATGCCATTTTACTTATCAATTTTTTGTTTGGGAAAATAAATAAAAATATATTATTTATGTTAACTTGTAATGGGTTTATTATTGATTTTTAAATAAAATAATTGATGAAACTTTAAAATTTCTCTGACTTAATTCTAATATGGTAAATATCAAGAGATCCAACCCACATAAAATCTCTTGAGTTCCTCAATCATCATAGACAATATGTATATATTTGCTTAGTGAAATAAAGTTTTTAAGTGGGGGGGCGGATGTGGCTCAAATGGTTGGGTGTCC
>JAQZBX010015909.1:0-37026 GCA_029593785.1 Cabassous unicinctus
AAAAAAAAGGACCACAAGTTTTGGAGAGGATGTGGAGGAAAGGGAACACTTATCCACTGCTGGTGGGAATGTAGAATGGTGCAGCCATTATGAAGGACAGTTTGGGGGTTCCTCAGGAATCTAACTACAGAACTGTCATAGAATCCAGCAATTCCACTGTTGGGTGTATACCCAGAAGAATTGAAAACAAAACACGAACAGATATATGCACACCAATGTTTATAGCGTCAGTATTCACCATTGCCAAAAGCTGGAAGCAAACCAAATGTCCATAAACAGATGAATGGATAAGGAAACTGTGGTATATTCATACAATAGAATATTACTCAGCTGTAAGAAGGAATGCAGTATTAATATAGGATATCATGGATGAATCATGAAGACCTTATGTTGAGTGAAGTAAGCCAGGCAGTGAAGGACAAATATTACGTAAGTTCATGGATTTGACTTAAGCAATAGAGCAGACTCACAGAGCTAGAATCTGGAAGACAGGTTTACAGGAGACAGAAATGGAATAGAAGTTGGTGAGCCAATGCCCCTTTGAGCAAAATCTATGATAAGTTGTGAAGGATGTAGTTGTACAGTGGATGAGCATTAGAGTGGTACAGTGATGTGATTAGGTTAAAGG
Source organism: Cabassous unicinctus (assembly GCA_029593785.1). Taxonomy (NCBI): domain Eukaryota; kingdom Metazoa; phylum Chordata; class Mammalia; order Cingulata; family Chlamyphoridae; genus Cabassous; species Cabassous unicinctus. The sequence goes on from JAQZBX010015909.1 coordinate 629, forward strand.
GTGCTGGTTTGTGAGGGGCAGTAACGTCGGGGGGCAGTGGTTGGACTATCCATGGAACTGAAGGGAGAGTTGGGGGAAGAAGCAGGTAAATTGGGATTTGCAGGTCTGTGGTTAAAAGTACAATGCTGGGAATGCTCTTTTGGCAAATATGGTAGGGGAGGATTAGTGGTGTAGTGTGTCAGGTCTGAGGGGATATAGGGAATAGGGTGCACCTGGTTATGCATCTATGCAATATGTAATTTTTCATCTTGTCATGTTGTGTTATCTCAGTGGGTGGAGATCAACACAATAAACAATAAAATATTATGCTCCCATCCTGGGAGTCCTACTATGTTCTCAATTAGAGGGACAAGAATCCCTTCAGAACATAGGCAGAGCCTGATAAAAGAAAACAGACTAATTTCAAAAGTGAAGGCTCATAAGTATAGTCATCAATATCAAGGGTTCATCAGTGGTCCATCCTCCTTCACTAATCACTGCTCCTGTACTCAGAGGATTCTTGCTGTCCCTTTGGAGAATGTGACACAGCTCCCCAGAATGGGAATTCGATATTCTTTCTGTTGTGTTAATCTCCACACAATGCCCAATGAACACTTGAACACATTTATATGCCTTATAGATATGCCTCAGGTGAACCTCCTCCCATGCATGCTCATCACTTAGCCTGGTATTATGGGATGCCTAAGAGTTATCTCTTGAAAGTCTCCTTGTTGCTCAAATGTGGCCTCTCTCTAAGCCAAAGTCAGCATATAAATGCATTAATTTCCTTCCAGTGTAGGACATGATTCTGATAATGAGCCTCCCCGGCACCGAGAGATTACTGCAAAGCACCAAATAACAATGCGACTGGAAATAGACGTTAACCAAAGGAGGAAACAGGGACTGTGTGTAGCTATATGGAAGAATATTCTTTACAATTTGTTAAATACCAAAAAGATAAAAATTTAAGTGGAAAAATATCTATAAATATAGTAGAGGAAATTGTAAAAATTATTTTACAATTAGATTATCAAAGACATCGATCCTAGGAATCAAGCTCTTCTGAAAACATGAGTTTGGACATTTTTGAGCCTTCATGTCTATCCACAAATACGCATAGACTCAGAAGAGATCCCTGAAATACCAGACACAGGTCATTCTCACCATAATTTTAAGTAAACTGCCACTTTTACTGTATTATTTAACTTGTCATTTATCTTCAGTCTTTAACTTCCATATCTTCTTAATCTTGTCATGAAATGTCCTCACATCTAACTGCCCTAGTGCCATTAGAAAACCCTTCCCCATTGAAAGGTTCCCCCAGACCCGATCCAATGATCACCATCCTTTGCAATCATCCCAAAGAAACAAAAAATAAAAATACTGTTAAAAGATAAATTCTATACATCTTAAGATACTTGTTGAGTGTGTGGACACTTTAGCAAGTGCATGTGCATGATAAAATATTGCAGAGTGATGCTAGCCTTATCATATAATTTTATTAAGTAGTGTGAGGCAAGAATAAGAAGAAAAATGATCCCAATATTTAGCTATGAGTTATTAGGTTTATAAAAAGGAAAGAATGAAGGAAAAAATGTCCAATTTAATTTTGTTTGTGATCCTATTCATTTTTGCTCCTGGAGTAATTTTCTGACCTCTGAAGCTGCCATATCTGTGTTCACATTTTGGGGAAGGGGATAGTATAATAATTTTTTTATATTACAAGGATGTTAATATGGTTAATATAAAGTTTGACATGCTAAAGAAAACCAAAAAAGAAAAAAATAAGAAAAATAAGACATATACTTAGGTTTATATAGAATGTTCACTAATTTTTGAAAGTCATATATAAACAAGGAACCTGAATACCATGATTAATTTATAATAGTTCTGTTATGCAGATTGGGCATGATGGTAACATATGCAATCATACCTCCAGGGGTGGAGATGTCAGAAATGACCCTGAAGTAGGTGTTCAGCTCTTTGGCCTTACAAATGCATAAGTCTAAGCTGACACATGATTTTGACTGAATACCAAGGCTGAAGCTGAACTTCAGAAAATTCTTATTTAACAGTGTTCTACAAGGTAAATAAATTTGAGAAACAATAATCCATACACTAATATAGTACAATGAATATAAACCATGAAAACTTCCAGAGGAAATGCCAGTTTTGAATGTTAAGAAGTAGCTGTGCCATGCTCTGAATGTCAGAGAGGGGAGAAGAGCAGTTTCAGAAAGATGTTATGTGTAAGAGCTGAGAGTTGGCATGAACTCATAGGTGGGGAGAAAGGAAGAAGACCTGAATCACAGTTCTTTTCCAGGCAGTGCAATGGAAACAGAAACACATGTGGTGGCTGGTGTAATGTCTTCAGAGAATATTGTATTATGTTGGGGAAATTGAAGTCTGCTAGTGGGATCCATTTTCAGTAGTTCTATAGTAAGATTCAATTTTGAAACTTCTTGCCAAGGAAATTTGGCTTCTAGTACTTATGACTAGGGGGTTGATAAACAACAGTGCCTGTTAGTGTAGAAGTGGTTTTTGGCACCAAGCATTCTGAATAATTAAGGCATTGCATCAGCCATGAAGACCAAGAGACTATGTGGAAAGGACGCATTGCCCACAGTTTGCTGTATACCTGAGGGAATTCAAATATCCTTCCCTCCTTCATGAGCCAGATGCAAGAGCTGGAGTACTAAGGAATCTGTAGGTAGGACTGATCTAAAAATACATCGTTCTCATTACCTCAAAACAGCTCATGAATCCAAGAAATTTTACCCAAGAGAAACACTTGACATATACATATAAATCTCTATGCATTCATTAATATATCATTTTGGATTTTTAAAGTATGAAATAGAATGAAGAAAAATCTGTCTTTGATTATGCAGTCTTTCTGAGCCCTACACTTTAAAAAGATTTCTTAAAAAGCTGAAACACCTGAATTCAGAGTCTGACATTAGATGGTATCAGGTCCACTTGGGACTCAAGGTCCTGGAGTTTCATCTATTTCTTCAGCTGTGTAACAAATCGGTAAGAGAGTAAAGGTGATGCATCTCATTTTCATTTTCCAAACAGACTTTTTTCTACTTGTCCAGACTTTGGAGGCCAAAGTCAGTGTTATAAAACAAACAAAGAACTGTATTATATCATGCAATATTCTAGGATTCTTCATTATCATGCTTTTCCTAACCTCTGCAAGACCGTCTTAGCCATTTGCCTCACAATTCCTGGAATGACGAAGAGTAGGAATGTAAGTTTGTAAAGGTAGATGCAAATATTTTTATAAATATCGCTCTTATTAATAAAAACTAACTTCTAATCACTAACTTAATTTTTCGACCACATTTTATTAATAGTCAATAAATAAGAAAACTACTTTCTACCATCAAGGAAACTCTTTTCTCCTTCACGGGGAACAGGTCTATTTTAGTTGTATTCCAAATGTGTCACAGATCAAGGGGCATTAAAATTACAAACACAGAGTATTTTGTGGATTAACAATCCATGTCCTGATTAAAACAACAACATGAATATGACATAGCAACAACAAAAATATGGTATATCTGAATATGGTATAGCAGATGCAGTGAAAATGAATCTGTAATTACCTTTAACAATCAATATAAAACTTAGCAATTTAAACTGTTTTTTTTTAATGGGAATTTCCTAGGATACTGCTTTTGAAGTATAATAAATTCTTTAAAATTCAAAATATGCAAAACTATAAAAATACAAATGTGATAAATATATTTTATTTTTTAAAAAGAAAGATGTTTATACATTTAAAATCAGGTTATTGTTCACCTTTATGGTTAGGCAAGTGGCAGGATAGAGAAGATTCTCAAATGTAGATTTAATTATTGGCAAATTTTTAGTTCTTGGAATGGGAGGTAAGTTTACAAGTATTCATTATATTATGTAAATATAAAAAACAATAATTTAAAAGTAAATAAAAGATGGTATAAATTTTGGTTATGGCTGAATTCTAGAGTTCACATTTTATTTTAAGACCTGGTTTCCTCTGTTTATCTGTTTTCTTTGCTTCCTTTGTGTTGGCTCCATTTTCAATCAGGCTCTCTCAACTCACTGTGGTAAGATTATAAGCAGGAGTTCTGGGTCTATCTTTTCAGAAGCTCTATTAGGAAAAATAGAGTGACTTTTCTAAATAGTCCAAACAGAAGTACTGTTTGCATCTAATTAGCTGATACATCCTTGATGCATGAAACCTTCCAACCTGGGTTAAGAGATATTTTCTGAATGTCTGAGTGGGACACCCTTGGAAGACAACAATACCCAACTCATATATATATACTGAAGATGGGGAAGATGTGGTTCCTCAGAGGAAAATCAGAGTTCAGTTACCTGAAGAAGGAAAATGGACTCCCATCACAAACAAACAATCAGGGCCCAATAAACAGTTTTTATAACATATTTTTGACATCCCTTTGAGACAGTTTAAGATGTATCTGCAAAGATGCTTAAATATTGTACCGCAAAACAACTTATGTCCACCAAAGACTGAATGCATCCTCCATATTGATGCTAAATTGCAAACAATCTCACGGAAAATAACAGACTATATTTTGGATGCAACTTATCATTTTCAACATTCCACTTGATGTTGTCTCCCAATGCTTTTGATTCTCAGTGCTATTAATACACATCAATAAACAGGATTCCTAGAAGAGTATTTTTTTGTACCAAGTCCTGAGCTCACTTCTATTTGTTGTTGTACCAAAGCCATGGTTTAGTGTAGTGCAGACAGAACTAAATCTACTTATTTCATTTACCATTACATAGGCAAGTTTTCAGAAAAGGTAATTATAAAATTTTCATTCACCTTTTTTCAATCTGGTTATGTTTACTTTATTCATTCATTTACTTACTAAACAACTGATTATGAAACACATTCTCAAAAGTGTTGTTTATCAAATAATTCCTATGTTATGTTGGAAGAAAAGCTAGTCATGATCCCTGTTCTCATTGAGTGCTTACAGTTTAGCAAGACTTGCTAAGAGTTTGAGGAATGAAAGTGGAATTTGTTCGTGCTTTCTATTCCTTATGCAAACTTTCCCCATTTTAAATTTCTCTAGTAGATATACTCTTCAATCAGGGTTTGCTAGTGTATGAGTTTTAGGCACTAGTGCTCATGTTTCTTTATGCAGAAAGCACTCTTTCCTGCAACTGTACTCTTTGGGTTTCACTTCTTTCATGATTTTACTCATGATTATTTGAAATTGCTTGTTTAGCACCTTTTAGGATTCTATTCTACCTCTTCCAGTTCTTCAATTGTTGAAGTAAGCCTATATTGTGATGTTGGCTCACTACCCCAATCTCTCTCTACTTGTTTTCCTTGGGTGATCTAATCCAATCTCATGATTTCAACTATCACTTACAAATAATGATTCCCATATCTAGTTCTGCAGCCCTGACTTGAATTTTATACTTTTTAAAATCCAACTGAATACTAATAATTTTCACTTGTATATTCTTTAGACACCTGAATTTCAACCAGTCCTCATTACCTTACATTAATTCTAAGCTCCCCAAGCTGATATACCATTCTTTAGCCATTAGCTATGTATTTCATCGCGATTGTTTTCTAGTACTACCTGGATTTCAGGCAGGTTAGTATGAGGAAAATGTGTACAAAGGGAACAATTCATGGAGTAATACAGTCATTGGTAATGATTCCAACATTGAACTTACTAAGTGTGGAATCTGGGTTATCTGCTTAATTTCTATGTGTATCTGATTTCTCTCTTATAAAATGTCACTATTTTTACCTACATCATGGAAATCATTATGTGAATTAAAAGATGTAACTTATATAAAGTGATAAATCCAAAGCCTTGTATATAATAGATATTCAAGCAAATATTTATTGAAGTTTTTATATCGAATTTAACACAAATGAATTCTTAATAATACTTTTAACTAACATGAGTTAGTAAAGCAAATAGAAATCAATTTGAAAATATAAAATATCTATTTAGTTTGAAACAATGTTTATATATATATTCCCCCCAAACCATAATTAATGTATATATTAATCCTCATTCCTCTTGCTATAAATCTCTGTTTCCTTGGTAGAAGGTATATGGAGTCCCCAACGTAGAACCTCAGGTTGTACAATACCATGTTGCCCCCGACTACCGCTCCGTGAATAATACCTTACAAATAAATGACCTTACAAATAAAGTCTGTCTACTAATAGAGGGAAGGGTAACTTAGGGTATGAGATGTGTCTTGAGTTTTCTTTGATGATCACTTTCCTCTTTTATAAATGACCTACTCTTTCTTTTGTCTGTTCTGTTAGCTCCTTTCTCCATAATTTGAATTTTTCCTTTTTTTTCATGTTAACTTTGGTCTTCTTGAGGCTCCTTACACCCCCAAACCCTTGTTACTGTGTATAAGGAGAGTTTAACTTGGTATTCTTATAGTTTCAATAGACAAATCAAAAGTTAAACTCTACAAAATCTGGCATGTTTCTGACTAGTGAAGGAAGGAAAACTTTAAGGAATCCTACTATCTAGGATTCCAAAAGCTTACATCCTTATGTCTTAAAATATTCCCTCTGGAATGTAGATAGGAACATTTTTTTCAGGATTCTATAAACAAGCTGGTTTCAAAAAGGCATGAACAAACTTGACACTAATTTAGACAGTCTTATGACAGATTATTTCCATCTATATGAACTCAGGGATATATCATTACAGAATAATCCCACATAATTTTCTAATATATTTTCATATGCCTTATGACTCTACTGCACCCACATCCTCTGAGAAAGGAAGAGAAAATAATGAACAAATCAATGATTTTAGAGGTTAAGTGTTAATATTAGAAATAAATAAATTGAAGTATAAGCTTCGGAAAAAAATCAATATTTTGAACTCAACAAATATTTCATGAGCACCTGGTATGTAGAAAAGTTGTCAATGTTGTATGGGGATAGAAGGATGCATTCTTTTTATGTCTTAAGGTTTCTTACAGTTTCCTGAAATGGCAGAGTATCGAAACGTTTAAAGATGTTTTAATGTAAGGTGGCAGGACAAGATAACTCCTTCCTAAGAACTCTGGGTTCTGCAGGCAGGGAGAGGGAAAAGCAGTTGTAGTATGGGGTCTTTTTCGTGACCTGGGGGTTTTCCTGAGTGACATTGCAACGAAAGATATAGACCATTTATATCAGTATATAACGTGCGGAACTGTGTGGGAGAGAGTGTGGTCTACAATCTGAAGTATGGTCCATACTTGGTGGCAAAGCCCCAGGATGTGTATATCCATTGCAGGTGATGTGCCTCACTAATGAAAGATGTTTATGTGGGAGGTTGTGGGAGGTATGGGAGGTGGGGCATATGGGAATCCCTGTAATTTTTGTGTGACATTTATGTAACCTAAGTATCTTTAAAAAATATATAAGAATTATGGGTGATAGAAGAGATTATACATAATGAGAAATTAAAGAAAAGATTAATGAAGTTGAGGTTCTTGATATAGTTTCTGGATAACACCAGATTTTCCATATCTGTTTAGCAGCATTGAATTGAACACTGTATATCACAATATAGAATTATTACTCCTTGCATGTTTCCAAACATGATATCTAAAGAGTATAATTTAAGTTGACACACACTTCTGAGATTTGATTAGACACTTTGAATAAGTATTTTTCAGAGAGAGTTCAGAACACACATAATAATGAAAAAGATAAAAACTATATAAAGAAGCTCAATGATAACATTCCCTATATATTGGTGAGGAGTTCCTGAAAATTTGTCCCTGCCCATCTTCCTTCCCTTTGTCATCTTTTTGAACAGAGTTCCGCCACAATGCTCCTGCTTATCTGCCTGATAAGATTTGGGGAAACAAAGAATTATATGTTAATTTCAAGACATTTGGGGCAACAAATCATGATCATGAACATTGGACCATTGCCCATCATCTCATCTTCTCACACTGCCAGTTCCTTTTGATTTCCCTGAGAGAGGGCTGTTTTCTGGCCGGTCCTCCATTGTGTATGTATCAGTGAGGTCTGATTTGACTCATGTAGATTCATTTGTAAAAGCTACTATGGAAAGACAGTTATGATACAATAAAGGAGTGAATTACATAATAGCACTATTCCTTTCTGTCAATATAAGCACAATTAAAAAGAAAGTATATATAGAGATAGGCATAAGAATTTTTAATGCAAGGAATCATAAGAAACTATTAGTATTGATTATGTTTTTAAGAAAGAATGGAAAACAAGATTTGATTTTCAACTTACACATATTTGAAATGCTTGAATATTCAGAAATTGTGTTACTTTATATTTTCATGTATCTAGGGTCATGTTTATGGTGACATTAGGTACAGGTATACATCATTTTATTGTACTGTACTTTATTGTGCTTTGCAGATACTCCAAATTTACAAATTGAAGGTTTATGGCAACCCTGCATTGAACAAGTTTATTGGCACTTTTTCCAACAGCATGAACTCACTTTGTATATGTGTCACATTTCAGTATTTCTTGCAGTATTTCAAACTTTTTTATTGTTTTTATAAGTTTTATGGGTATCTGTTCTCAGTGACCTTTGATATTACTTTGGAAATTGTTTTGGGATGCCACAAACCATGCCTTTATAATGTTGTATGTGTTCTGACAGCTCTACAGACTGGCCATTACCTCTTCACTCTCCCTCACCTTGGGCTTCCCTATTCCCTGAGACATAGCAATATTGAAATAAGGTCAATTAATAATCCTACAATGGCCTCTAAGTGTTCAAGTGATGGAAAGTTGTACTTTTCTCACTTATTAATCAGAAGCTAGAAATGATTTAGTTTAGTGAGCAAGGCCTGTCAAAAGCTGAGATAGAATGAAAGCTAGGCCTCTTGCACCAAACAGCCAAAATGTGAATGAAAAGGAAAAGTTATTAAAGAAAATTGAATGTGCCACTCCAGTGAACACATGAATAATAAGAAAGCAAAACAACCTTACTGCTGATGTGGAGAAAGTTTTAGTTGTCTGGATAAAAGATCAAATAGCCACACATCCCCTTAAGCTAAAGCCTAATCCAGAAAGAGGCCCTAACTCTCTTCTATGAAGAATTCTATGAAGAGAGAGAAGTGATGAAGCTGCAGAAGAAAAGATGGATGTTAACAGAGGTTGGTTCATGAGATTTAAGAAAAGAAGCCATCTCCATAATATCATAGTGCAAGGTGAAGCAGCAAATGCCAATCAAACTAAGATAACTGATGAAGGTGGCTACACTAAACAATAGATATTCATTATAGACAAAACTGCCTTATATTTGAAGAAGATGTCATCAAAGACATTCATAGCTAGAGAGGAGAAGTCAGTGCGTGGCTTCGAAGCTTCAGAGGACAGGCTGACACTTATTAGGGACTAATGCAACTGGTGATTTTAAATTGAAGTAAATGTTCACATATCATACTAATCTCCTAGGGCCCTTAAAAATTATGCTCTCTGTCTGTGTTTAAAAATGGAAAAATGAAGCCTGTATTAAAGCATATAAGTTTAAAAAAGGTTTATTGAACATTTTAAGCTGACTTTTGAGACCTAATGCTCACACAAAAAAATTTCCTTTCAAAATATGACTGTTCATAGATAATGCACCTGGTTTTCTAAGAGCTCTGGTGGAGAGGTACAAAGAGATGAATGTTGTTTTAATGCATGCTAACACAACATCCATTCTGCAGCCCATGGATCAAAGAGTAATTTCGAATTTCAAGTCTTATTATTTAAGAAATACATTTCATAAGTCGATAGTTCCTATAGATACTAATTCCACAGATAAATCTGGGGTCAAGGTAAATTGAAAACCTTTTGGAAAGGATTCACCATTCTAGATCCCACTAAAAACATTTATAATTTATGGGAGGAGGTCAAAATATCAAAATTAAGAGGAGTTTGAAAGAATTAATCCCCACCATTATGGGTGACTTTGAGGGGTTCAAGACTTCAGTGTGAAATTAACGACAATCGATGTGGAAATAGTAAAAGAAGTAGGGTTAAAAGTGAAACCTAAAGATATGACTAAAATGCTGCAATCTCATGATAAATGTTTAATGGATGAGGAGTTGTGTCTCATGGACGAGCAAAGAAAGTGGTTTCCTGAGATGGAAATTACGCCTGGTGAAGATGCTTTGAACATTCTTGAAATGACAACAAAAGATTTAGAATATTACATAAACTTAATTTAAAAAGCAGTGACTGTGTTTAAAAGGATTGGCTCCAGTTTAAAAGAAGTTCTACTGTGAGTATAATGCTATCAAACATCATCTCATGTTAAAGTGAAAACTTTCATGCAAGGATGAGTCAATCTATGCAACAAAATTCATTGTTGTCTTATTTTTAGAAATTGCCACAGCTATCCCAACCTTAAGCCACCACCACCCTAATAAGTCAGGAGCTATTAATATGGAAGCAAGACCCTCCACCAAAAAAAGAAAAATTAAGACTTACTAAAGGCTTATATTATGGTTAGCATGTTGTAGCATTAAAATACTTTTAAATTAAGGAATGTACATTATTTTTTTAAACAAAATTCTATTTCACAATTATTAGACTACAGTATAGTGTAAACATAACTTTTATATGCACTGGGAAACCAGAAATTTTGTGTGACCATTTTATTGCAATATCTAATTTATTGCAGTGGTCTGAAACTGAATCTGGAATATCTACAAGGTATGCCTATACTCTCTTAATTTCCAAGCACTTATGTAACAAAGTACCACAAATTGGATGGCTTCAAACAACAGAAATTAATTGTTTCACAGTTCTGGAGGCAAAAAGTCAGGAATCCTTAAGGAACAATCCTTCCATGCTTCTTCTTAGCTTCTGAGGGTTTACTGGAAATCCTTGGGCTTCAGTCTCTACCTCAGTCTTCACATGGTGTTCTCTCCTGTGTCTATATATGTATAGTCATTTTCCCTACTAATAAGGACACACCAGTAACCTTGGATTAGTACCCACTGCATCTGGATTGGCCTCATTTTAACTAATATCTTCAAAGACCATATTTTTACATGAGTCACATATGTCTTTTGAAGGGACACATTTGAACTCATAACATGTATTTTTTCCTTCCTTTAAATAATTTTATTATAAAAAAGAAAACCAATAATAACACACTTTTGAAAACTTAGAATTTTCAATTAATCATGTTGAACAATTTATACATATTTATTTTCTCTCCCTTCTAAATTTTCAGTAAAATAAGTGCAAAAAAAGAATATTTTGTGTTAAGCTACCACAACAAAAAGAACTGGCCAAGAAATACTAGTTGGTGAAAGATTTTCACATATTTTTCAAAATATAGAGTAGAATGAATTTCTCCATTAAGGGAGTTTTGAAAGTCACAACCATCTGAGAAGGGATAGAGAGGATAACAAGTTAATTCAGCTGCAAAACCCCTGAGATGCTAGAATTTTGGAGCATCAGTTTCCACAGACTGTAGAGGTGAAACACACATTGAATTACAGATTAATTTTTTCCCTAGGCCATTTTCCACACAGCTAGGAAACACCTCTTCTAGATTTTCCTGCAGAAGCTTGGAGCTGTTGTTGTTTTCTAGAGAACTTGTGCTATGGAGGACAGTGATGAAATATGCAGCTGCACATGCAAAGTCTAAGTGAAAATCTATATATTGATCCATGGGGTCCTTACCTCATGCTTCTTCCAGGATGCCAGTTACCAGAATATATAATTACTTCACTAATCCCCCATTACCGTAACACATCTTAGCTAGGAGGGTTGTTTTTGTTGTTGCTGTTTTTGTTGTTGTACCCGCCTCCCCCAGAGAAAGTATATGATTGTTATTATACTGCCTGGTTACCCACAAGGGAAGCCCCCAAGTAGATAAACATTTCCTATGTATTTAGAGATTTCTCAGCTTTCAATATAAATTGAGTTTCACCTTCCAGGAAGGATGGCAGAATTAGTGAATAGGAAGACAGGTCAATAGAAATCTATCTTCAAACCAAAGCAGAGGGATGTCTTCCCTACATATTAGGTGCAGCAACTTCTCTGTTTTCCTTAACAATGCAAATCTGGCCCTAAACTGAGAAATTAAGGCCATGTAATTGACCAGACTCATCTTCCTAAATTTGGTGGTCATTTATTAACATGAGTCAGTTTCTAAAGGTTATCACTTTACCTTTCATCCCAAGGAACCTAGTATTATTATATTTTTGTCTATCACTTATTTTACAGTTCTCTATAGATATTCTACTAAATGTTCATCTTCTATCTTCTCCTTATAAAAGAATTGTGGACTACTTTTAATTGCTTTACTTCATAATAAAATGGCAATGGATATTTCAGTGGTAATGAATAAGGACACTGGGTTTCAATCAGGCTCATTTAGTGATTTAAAAACAGAACGCGTGATGTTATTCTTGTAATATCGTTAATCATAAGGAGCCTGATAGACTTGGGGAGAAACTAGAAAGTCATCAGTAGCTCAGGATGGTGCAGAGAACAGTTTCTTCTCATTTCTTATTCTCAGAACTTGTATGTGATTCCCCTTCTTTATTTTAACCTGCTTGAAAAATTCTCTGTATGTCTTTTTTTCATTCTCCTTATATCTTTATGATCTATCAAAAAGTCTGCTTACACACGGCTTTGGGTTGCTAAAACACAAAATCTCCTTCCATGAATCATCCAACCTTCTCTCTCCTCTAACCAGCCTGTTAATTTCATTCAGAATTCCAGGAGGAAATCTGATTAACCTGCTTTTATATTTGAGTAGAGGAGACTTAAACTTTGGTTCCTGGCCAGTCTGTGGAGTAACTTCCCTAGGCAAGCTGCTATCTCTGGCACAATCCCATGAAATTCAAAATATGGCAACATAAAATGCTTATTCAGCATAGAATGCTAGCCCCAAACTCTGAAAAAAAAAAAAAGAAAATATTTTGTAAGCTAATAAAAAATGATATCTGCCTATTTTATTCATTGACTTGTTTTCTAAGTTCAATTTGTTTTCCATTGAGTTTTCAATATTGTTTTTCTAAAATCCTATTGATTATTTTCTACCAAGTTTATACATTATGGAAATTGAATATTCCAGATTCAGATTTTTTTTTAATTAGAGAAAAATTAATTGAGAAAATTATTGTGAAATTCTTCCTTATCTTAAACATATCTATTTTCCCACAAATGGATACAGTTGTACTGTGACCAAAAACCTTTGACAGTCTTCATAGATAAATATAAGACTTCAATGTGTTTAATCCAACTTAAAATATACCTTCATTTCTAAAATACATTATTTTCTTGGTGAACAAGGAATATCTGCCTGCAAGATATTAATTACTAGTTAAAGAGTGGAGGTATGCCCATATTCTCTCTGTTCATAGAGAAATTCCCCAACTGGTTCTGTTCAGCTCCACTTTAATCAAGGAGTGATCACACTCTCACAACCAGGTGCCTAAGTCCTCTCCCTCACTTAGGAAGGTGTGCATGTTTTTAGGACTGTTGAATTTAGATAGTTCCAATGTGATAATTTTATGGAAAAGTATTGAGCTGCAGAAAAAGGCATCACTTGTCTCGTTAGTTCTTTCTTTGCCATTCTTTGGTCCTAGTTTCCAGGAATCTTCTAATATTGCCCACTTGAAGTACTTTTTATCACCCATATTAGTCCTTCATCTTCAGTTAATTATCCTGTCTCCCTTTCCCATAGACGGGTTAGGCTCTGGGAAAGGAAAATCAGTTTTGATGAACAGGCCTCAGGGAATCACAGTCTAGTACATATTTAGGCTAGTTTCTTTAAAGATTGTTTTTTTCTTTTGTGCAAGCTGGAAGTGGGGGGGCAGTGGAACGTACTCATGTTTCCCCGAGTAAATGAAGGAAATACACATAAAACAGTCAGATTTTGCTATTTGACCAGTCCACATCAATTTATAAAGAGAACAGCCTTGTCATTATAAAATGCTAATAGTCTCCAATCAAACCTTTGTAAATCTTCAAATCCCTTTTACTTATTTTGATGATTTCTTGTCATATAGAGTTTTAACTTATTGCTAAATATAACTAACATTTATTTTGTTAAAACCATCCAAATTGCTGGTCTAATTGTTTCATGCATTTTGTGCCATCCAAATTTTTGAAGCCAAATGATTGTTATCATAATTACCATCAGCACATTGTATTTGATACAACTTGACTTTTTTTTTTTTTAATGCCTAGATTGCATAGGAAAAAGTGTATCTCTGGTTTTTTCAAAAGACCCCAGATGTTTTAAAGAAAACCATGATAGACTTCTAACCTAATATTGTTTGCTGCAATTCAGGTATATTTATAATAAATCAGAAATCTAAGCTTAAATTACAATTTTTGCAGTGTATTAGTTTTCTGTTGCTACTTAACAAATTACCACAAACTTAGTGGCATAAAATGACACCCAGCAATTTTCTAACAGTACCTGAGTGGGCTTGGCTGGCTTCTTTTGTGGGCTAAATTGAGGTGTCAGAGTGGATGGGCTCTTACCTGCTCTGGGGAAGAATCACTTCCAGGATAATTCAGATTTTTGGCAAAATTCAGTTCTATGCAATTGTAGAACTGAGGCTCCCACTTACTATCTTGTTAGCCAGAGATTCCTCTTACCTCTAGAGACCACTCTCTGCTTCTTGCATGTGGTCTTTCTAACCCCAAAGCCAGCAATGGGATGTCAAATTACTCTTCAGCTTCATAGCTTTCTGATTTCTCCTTTTTCTACCAGCCAGAGGAAAAACTCTGATTTCAAAGCAATCTTTTAATGTTATTATGTATTTAGATTAAAAGGCAGTCTTAGAGATAAACTTGTCCAATGTCCTTATTGCTTTTGTTTGGGCAAAGAAAGTGGGCCTAAGGGATAGGTAAAGCTTTCCCCAAGATCAGAGGACGGCATTAGGTCTTTCGTTCTTTTAAATTTGCCTTACCTCTTTTACATTTTGCTCACTCCTCCCCTCTCATTACAAGTTTACTAAGTTTGGTTATTCAGGAATCTCTGGTTGGGAGCACCTATATCAAAATGCTTTAGTTCACTTCACTGCTAGTTATTATGCTTTCTTTCTTTCAGGCAACATATACAAACCGAGTGCTTAATATTCCTCAATCACAGTTCTAAATACTAGGAAACAGCCTTAAATACTTCGCATGAGATTTTCACTCTAAAGAAAATGGCAATAAGACAAGAATGGGGGAAGGAGAAAAAAATGAATGCTGAGTAAGTTCATGATAATATTGAATTTAATAAAAATTCCCAGGCCTAGATATTTTAGAAAAATTATTTTATTTTTAAATATTAGATAAATATAGTAATAATTTTGATAAACAATTCCTTATTATTTTAAAATAGGTTTTTTTTAAATATTTTTCCTCCCAACAATTCTGTGAGGTTTGTATTATTGATTTCATTGTACAGATGAATTAAATAAGGCTGAGAAAATATAAGGCCATCAACTTAAAATATCATTACTTCCAATTATTTGACATTTGTCTCCCAGAAAACTTTCCTGCCCAGTTCTTCAATGCATTCTTTATTTCTGCATTTCTCAGTGTATAAATCAGGGGATTTAACAGATGTAAAAGATAGCCACCTACTTATCCCCTGAAAACGTAGCATTGGGGCACATGTACATGAGAGTACAAGTTCCAAAAAAGATGATGGCCACAGCAATGTGGGAGCCACAGGTAGACAGAGCTTTGCACTTGCCCTCTGCTGCCTGCCTTCTCAGGGACATCAGAAGGATAGTATAGGAGATTAGCAAGATAACAAATCTCCCAAGAGAAATGGTTCCACTGTTTGCTGTCACAACAACACCAACAACCTATGTGTCTGTGCAGGCAAGTTTCAGCACAAGGTAGATGTCACAAAAGTAGTGATTAATTTCATTGGTTCCACAAAAGGGTAGCTGAACCACCAGAGACACATGGATAATGGAATGTAAGAACCCACCCATCTAGGTCCCTAGCAACATTGTTTGTATCTGTCCTGGTCCATGATGGTCATATAGTGTAGGGGTTTACAGATGGCCACATAATGATCATAGGCCATTACGGTAAGAATGGAGATCTCGGTACAAAGAAATGTGCCCCAAAGAGTTACAACACACGCCTCACATAAGAGATAGCTTTACTCTTTGCTAATAAATTAACAGCCATCTTGGGAACTGTCACTGAAGTGTAACAAATGTCCACAAGGGACAAATATTGAGAAAAAAATACATAGGAGACTTGAAAAGATTGTCATTGCAAACTGTCAGCATGATGAGGGGTTTCCCAGATGAACAACTGTGTAGAAGAAAGAAAACACCAGGAAACAAACTTTTTCAACCTCTGGGTTTTGGGAAAGGCCCCAGAAAGTGAATTCAGTTACATTGTTTAATTTTTTTTCCATGGAATTCATCCAGCAAGGCAACTGAAAGAAAAACATAAAAAGGAGCAGCAGCAATGTTTTTAATGCAGACCCAGTAGGTATTCAAAGTAGTTGATAATGGAAAATGTGTTCTTCCTGCTGCTTGGCTGGAATACTCAAAGAATTTGAAGTGAGTATAATCTGATCACTATATCTCTATGCCACAATCAATTCATTCACTTCAGATGAGAAAACAAGGTCCAGAGAGATAAAGCAAAATCCTCTGTGAGTCTCTTCCTTTTTTTAAAGGTTTATTCATCTTTTTTTTTCCCATAAAAATTTATTTATTTTGTATTTTATATAAGGCACTCAACCTACTTCTGAAACAAACTTGTGTTTGGGAATACGGTAATTTTTCTATATCAGGAAAAGTTCACCTCTTGTTTGACACTGAAAAGAAAACAAATGCCCATGTTTTCCCCTCTGAATACAGCCATCCCTGGTCATTGCATTCATCGAGACAGTGATGAAACGCAGATCTTATATATATTCCTACTTGATGTCAAGCATTTTACAGTCAGGAGGTGGTATAGTATAGTAAAAAGAGAACCAAAATTAAACCAACCGAAGTTCTACAAACCTGATTAACTGGGCTATAATTTTGGTTGACTAATTTAAATTCATGGGCTTCTGTTTCTTCCTTTGTGAAATGAAAGAGTTTTGATTTCCCTATTGTCTCTATCTTTCTAAGAGTTATTTCCACCATGATATTAAATCACTTGTCACCCTGTAATAGCCCCACGATTCACAAGAAATGGTAGAAATAAGAGAAGATAAAGTAATAAAAGAAAGCTGCTGGAGACAAAGCAAGATTGGTTAGATTTGAAATGTGAGATAGTGAAGTCTCAGATAATTTCCCCATCTTCAAATTAAGAGGGCTTGACGACACCCTTGGTTTTTTAATCATTTGTCTGTTGACTGAAAAAAGAAAAAAGAAAAAGAAAAAGAAAGTAAAGGAAGGACCCTAACTTTTTATCTCACCACTCCATGCATTCTTCTAACCATTCAAGTTTCATGTTAGCCTATATTAGTCTCCCAGTTCCGATGAACTGCATATTTCTAGAAGAGCTTGTAAATGAAAAATAATTTAAATGGATCTAGGAAATTTCACTAGTAGTATTTCAGGTACTTCTATTGGAGTCACAAGAGTGTATGGATGAGAGAAGTTTGCGGAATAGTTTTGGATTAAAAGGGCTTTCATGATGCTTCCTCAAATCAAACCATAGATATAAATGTTTCCTCTAATTATACAATAGACTCTCAGATAATCAATAGGAACTTTACCTGAGGGTACATCTCCTCAACATCCCTGCCAAATTTAGTGCCTACAGCTATGAATTCTGTGCCCTCAGCTACTCCTTTGCAGCAACATTATGCCTTCAGCTTCCAGCTGTGAAGAAACTGTGGCTGTATGTCCTCAGGTCTGTAAATTAGAGTGCATGGATTAGTCATTACTGACATTCCTCTTCTTATGCAATGAAAAATAATAATAATTACCTTAATGATATCATAAAAATAATTTACATGTAGAGCTCAAGCACATCCCTCTGATTTCACATGCTGAATCCCCTTTGACTTTTCCTTCTGTATATACTATTCCCCTCTGAGAGAACCCTCCATTTTAGGGGAGCTTAAATCATAGCAATTCGACACCTGTGAATTTTGTTGTTTGAATTTCATCCAGCAGAAACTGGGCATTTATGTACAATATTTAACTGTAACACCATTGTCCATACCACAAGGTATGTTCTAGAGGAGCCCTGCTTTCCGCTTGAATCAAGATCCTTCCTCCCCTTTTGGACCATCTCAAATATCATGCTGCCTCACTTTCCTTTGAAATGATAAAGTTTATGATTGGCATTTTTTAAATTCACTTTCATGTCATTCTATCTCATAGTCATGAATAAATGCACCTTATTTTTGTACCAGCATTCTCTTAATTTTAATCTCCCCTTATTTCAAAGAATAGTGTCTTACAAATAAATATTACACACGTTCAAAGTATAGCAACTTAATTTAATTCACTTTTCTCATAAAATTTCTGTATAGATAAATTAGCATGTAGATGAAAAGGTCTCACCAGCATATTCCAGATCTTCAGTTCTGCTGTATTTTTCTGTCTTTCCTGAGATAATTTTTGAGAGCAGCTGACCAAAATAAAGTAGGAAGGGCATGTAAGAATTGCTTTGTGAATAGTTAGTACCAGAGTATTTCTGACTCCACAAACTCAGGGGCTCGGAGGAGTCAGCTTTGTAGGTCCCCCCTCAGTCTTTCCCTTACTGTGGTTTACATTTCATGGGATCTTTGACAATAAATGTCCTTTTCTCTGCTTCTTGAAGACCTATTTAAAGAGAATGATGCACAATGATAATGACCTCAGGGAAAGCCTTTCCCCAAAGTCTCCCTCCATAGTCAGAACTATATCAAAGAATGAAATGATGTGGATTTTTTGTTTTGTACTTCTTTAAAAAATTAAAATTTACCTTTTCTGTGAAATTTTAAATCCAATCAATGATCATATTAAGTGCTTTAATACTAATCTAAAACATTTCAATAAACATGATTTATATGATGGTGTTATGTTGTATATGTTAAATATTGAGATAATGTAAAATCACTACCTCTGATTTGGAGATAGTTAGGTATTTTTTTTTTAATTTTTTTATTTGTAAAATGATATATAAATACATATGCATATATGTGCATTTGTTTACATAAATGTTATTTGTTATATATATATATACATTTTATAAAGGTGCTTAGATTACCCAAATATTACTCAGAAACTACAGGGATTTGAATTGATCCACACCTTTAAAATGTTCTATTTGATTTGAAAATAGTGAATTTAATAGGGCTACTGGGGTTCACTGTTCTTCTTCTTAATTGAGCCTGTGTTGATTTCTGGAGAAAGAAACAGGGAGACGTTTCTTTCTAGCTTATACTCATGATTAATTGTAGTGTAAGCTTTCATTCCTCCTTTTAGTTTTTGAGAGTAACCATTAAGGTTGTGCTTGTTCTTCTTCCTTCTTTTCCCCTTATTCTTGCTTTTCATCCTTTCCTCTTCTTACCCTTATCTCCACTTTTTCTTGTCATACAAGGTTAATACCTTAACAAAAATGAGATGTTGTTTACTCTGTCTCAGGATGGTAGAGAAAATGAGTATAAACTAAATGGCAGAAGGTGAAGAAGAAGCTTGTGGTAAGGTAGTAGAAACACTCAATATGATTTATTATATTCGTTTCTTAATGCTACTATAACAAATTACTATAAACTTAGTGGTTTAAAATAACACAAATTTATTATCTTACAGTTCTGGAGATCAGAAGGCCAAAATGGGTCTCACTGTGCTAAAATCATGGAGCTGGTAGGGTTGTGTTTCCTTCTGAAGACTCTGGAGAGAATATGTTTCATTGTTTTCTCCAGGTTCTAGAGGCCATCTGTGTTCCTTGACTCACAGTACCTTCCTATATCTCCAAAGCTTGCAGCATAGCATCTTCAAATTTCTTCCTGATTCTGGCTTCTGGTTGTGATTTCCTTTTCCACTTTAAAGAAATATTATGATTATAGTGGGCCCACCTAGATAATCCAGGATAATCTTCATACTTTAAAGTCAGCTGATTAGCACCTTTAAATTCTCCCTGTTGTGTAACATAGCACATTCACACTTTCCCAAGATTAGGATATGGACATTTTTCTAGTTACTTTTCTATTTACTACACTTAATTATTTGACTGGGTAGCAAATTCAGTCTGCCTTCTTTTTCTCCACATTGTAAAATGTACTTTAAGATCTAGGAGATTTTTTAAAAATGTTTTGGGTAAAAGATAGATCCTATATGTAAATAATTGACTATTAATGTTCACATATTATATACAGTGGGTAGGAATACGGGCATGGGAGGGATATCAGATGAGAATAATCTTCTCAAGTATAGAAAAAGACAGTTACTTGCCATATGCATATGTGGAAAATATGTATTTTCTAACAATATTGAGTCTTGCTAGAAAGGAAGATGCCCAGTCAGGAACTTTGAAAGTATAAGTTATACAATTTTTATGTAAAACATGTTCTTCAACTTAATATATTTCTGTGGGTGGGTGTGAACCCTTGTAAATAAGAACTATTGATAAGGCTTTATAGTTTAAAAAGACAGAAAGTGAAAGGGAACAGCAAGAGTCTGGAAATGAAAGGAAACATAAAGAGAAAGGAGCAGCAAGGAGAGGATGCCGTGTGTATTGTCATGTGACAA
Organism: Cabassous unicinctus; assembly: GCA_029593785.1. Lineage (NCBI taxonomy): Eukaryota > Metazoa > Chordata > Mammalia > Cingulata > Chlamyphoridae > Cabassous > Cabassous unicinctus. The sequence goes on from JAQZBX010015909.1 coordinate 21,272, forward strand.
AGAAAGCAAGGACCAAGGATCCCAGCAGTCAGGCCCAGAATGCCACAGAATCCAGGGAGAAAGCATCACCGTGATGATACCTTGACTGTGAACTTCTCCTAGCCTCAAAACTGTGAGCCAATATATTCCTCTTGTCTAAGAAAACCCATTAAATGTTTTTTTAACTTTGAAGTCAAGAAACTAAAGCACTTACAGACATTTTATAACTTTTAATTTCAACATAATTTCATTCTTACATAACCATTGCAAGGATATTACAAGGAACTTCTGTACCATCCTTTACTCAGAGTCTGTGATAGTCTACACTCTGTTTCACTTCTTTCTTTTTAGAACTTCCTTGCTCCCTCCCTTCCTCTCTCCCTCCCTCCCTCTCTACCTCATTCCCTCTTTTCCTTCCTTCCTTCCTTCCTTCCTTGCTTCCTTCCTTCCTTCCTCCCTCCCTCCCTCCCTCCCTTCTTTCCATTTATAAATATAAATGTACTTTTTTTCTGAATCTTTTGAGCGTAATTTGGTGGCATTGTGCTTTTTTACCCAAAAATGTTCTTGGGTATCTTTTCTAAGAACAAAACATTCTCTTGCACAACCATAGTAAAATTATATTTAAAAAACCCAGGAAAATTTTATGTTGGTGTAATATTATCTAACTCAGTCCAAATTCAAATGTCATGAATAGTCACAATGATGCCGTTTTTAATGTGTGTTTTTTTTTCTAAATTAAGAATCAAAACCAACATCACACATTGTAGTTTGGCTTTAATTGATTTGAAAATTCTGAAGAATATAGGACAGTTCCTTTGTAGATTGACCCTGGATTTTGGTCTGTGCCTTGTTTCCTTATGATCAAATTCAGGATATGCATTTTTACATGGAATAATATAGAGATGAGGCTACGTCTTTATTGATAGTATAATAACAACAAAGAGAATTGAATATATATTAGAAACTCTATTTGTTCCTAAAATGAAAGGATAATTACAATTCATAGTTTCTCTTTTAGATAAATCATTTTTGGAATGAGTGTTCACTTCAAAATTGTCCATTGGGTGGATATAGGATCCCAGAATTTTCTTAAAAAATTACTTAATTTTCCCAGGTTTAATTTCACTACAAGTACTTTTGTACCATGCAAAAGCTTCCAAGTTTTTTTCCCTGTATTGGTTCTTCTTATCCTGTTATCCTAACTATATTTTCCATTTACATTTTAGTTTATTTATTTCCTCACTATTTCCTACATTTTTATTCATCTGGAATGCAAATGACCATGAAAAGCTGTATAATATGTGCATGCATATGTTGTTGCTATGGAAGGATAGATTAGATAAGTTTATAATGGGTTCATATATTTTCCATGTCTATTAAATATATTTGCTTCCTCATGTGTGACTCCATTGTAGACATTGCACTTCTCAATCTCACATGAAACAAAAAAAAGTAAGAACACAGAAAACTGGTGGCATTTTACTGAGTTTATTATTATACCATTTTTCACTGGAGGACATGTTGTTATTGCTAAGTTTTGTGCAATTAAAAAATTGTAACAGTGAGGTGGAGCCGGTGGCCACTGAACATTTTTGGGGCAGGGAGGGAAGGGGCAGTTGAAATACAGGGGCTTTTTCAGGACTTGGGGGTTGTCCTGAGTGGCGTTGCGGCGACGGATGTACACCATTTTGCATCAGCATATACCATGCAGAACCGTGTGGGAGACAGTGTGGTCTATGATGTGAACTATGGTCTATGCTTGGTGGCAAGGCCCCAAGATGTGTATATCCATTGCAGGTGATGTGCTACACTGATGAAGGATGTTGGTGTGGGATGTTGTGGGAGGTGTGGGAGGTGGGGAACATGGGAATCCCTGTAATTTCTTAGTAATATTTAGTTAATCTAAGCACCTTTAAATATATATATATATATATACATATATATGTATATAAAATAACATTTATGTAAGCAAATGTACATATATGCATATGTATTTATATATCATCTTAGAAATATTGGTATGTATTGTGAAAAATTTGATTTTTACCCACAATAAAAAAAATAAAAAAATAAAAAAGAATTAGAAGCAGCATTACAATTTAAATCAAACTTGTAATGGTCACTAAAGATGTATTATTCTTTATTACACTGAAAGCATTGAATATAAAAGCTCATGATATAACCCATGACAGATACAGCCTAGGTGCTGCTAATAATCTGGTCTGCCCTCCAAAGAACTAAATTACCTTTAGCAATTATACTTGGGAATCTATACAACCTCTCTATTAGGACAGCTCTGCTAGAGTGAATAGCTTCTTCTTGACAATGGAGACAAATGTCGCAGGCATTTTAAAATTTCAGTTATAATTTCATTCATTTCAGTGACACATCTTTAAATTAAATAATATCGTACCATTAATTGGTTTCAAACCAGATTCTTCTTTTCTGCCTTTCATTCTCATAAAATATATTGTTTCTCTGGCATATTTTTATATTATATTTATTCTTGATGATAAACATTTTTTCACTTTCCAAACTTTTATAATTACAGCATTCTATTGCTTCAGCTCTTATACACCAATCATAGTGAATATCTCAAGGCCTATTGTAATACTATATTGAAAGCATCCCATAAATAATATTCTGGTTACCTTAACGCAAGCATTAAGTAAGAAAAAAATGGTTTATAATATAAGTACATTTTATAAAATATCTAATTCAAATATATAGAAGTTTGTAAAGACAAACTTGTGGTAAAATTGAATAGATCATATTTTTAAACTGTGTTACCATGCCCTGCAGGCATTCAAGAGGAAGTGGATACCTAATTGGAAATGTGCTATAGATGAAAAGGATTTATTTAATTTATTTTTAGATACTAACATTCTTGAAAGGCTGTTATTGAGTAAAGATCTTTCTTCTTAATAAATCATGGTGTAGATTCAGTGTTGGGAAATAAAGTTTATGGTCAGCAATGGCCAAAAGGAGCTCTCAGGAAAAGAACAAGTCACAATGATTTCAAGAAAGCCACCAGGGGGAGGTCAAAGCATAGAAAAAAAGTAAGCATTTCAGGTTCATTCAATATAAGAGCCAGGCTTATACCCTAAATGTAGTATGATTTGAGAGGCAGAAAATATATAGAGAGGAATGACTCTCTACATTTCGCCCATAATTATTTGAATTAGCAGGACACTCATCTTTCACTGATACAAATTTAAAAAAAGTCATTTAACTTCTCTGTGAACTAGAAAAAAATATCAACCAATGATCTTACATACAATTGCATGGTCTTCCCACAATAATAAGTTATTATCATATTTGATATATATACTGAGTAAATAATTGAAAGCTCAAGTCATCCTTTGACATCTAAGGTAATTTTAATACTCCATAACTTTTTCATGGCATTTTTTACTTCTACATTCCTTAGTGTATAGATGAGTGGGTTGAAAAAGGGTGTAACAATGGTATAAATACTGCTACCATCTTATCTATGGGGAGTATGGTTAGGGGACATGTATATATGAATGTACATGGTAAAAAAAATAAGATGACTACTATGATGTGGGAGATACAAGTTGAGAAGGCTTTTTTTCCTACCTTCTGCACTGCGATTTCACAGATAATACAAGATTACAATGTATGAGATTATCAGAAGCATGAAACTGCTTGAGCAAATGGCCCCACTATTGGAAACCAGGAGTAGGTTGATCATATAAGGCAAATTTCAACAAGGGCTATAAATTGCAGCAGCAATGATCAATCAGATTGGGTCCACAAAAAGTCGATCTCAAGGCCAGGGCAATCTAAGCTGTAGAATGAATGAAAGACCATATGCAGGCAAAAATAATCAAAATGATGCAGACCTGTCATATCATGATGATAGGGTAATGTAAGGGCTTACAGATGGCCACATATCAATCATCAGCCATGAGGATGAGGACAAAGATCTCCATGCAGCCAAATATATTTAGTGCATAGACTTGTATCATGCACTCATTGTAGGATATGATTTTCTTTGCAGTTAGAGCATTCACAATTAGCCAAGGGGCTGTGGAATTTGAAAAGCAGACATCAGCAAAAGACAAGAAAAACAGGAAGAAGTACACGGGGCTTCCATGTGCCCGACTGAACCAGATGGTCACAATAATGAGCAAATACCCCACCACGGTTCCCGCATAGAAAATTAAGAAGATTGCAAACACCATTTTCTACTTCAAAGGGTCCTGTGTCAATACTAACAGTATGAATTCCGTTACACTGTAATTTTGCTGTATTGTTTCAGTCTATTTGGGGAAATCACAGGTTAGAAATAGTTTATCTAGAAGGAGAAGAAAAATAATTCTATAAAGTCAACACATTTGTAGCTGAATATATGCTTGATCATGGAATTTCCTCTCATTGAGGGTCATCACAAATCTGTGTATTGATTTTTAAATGAAATTCTAACTATTTACCTGATTGTATAGGGTGGCTCAATAGGAAAATAATGAAAAATTAAATAATTTTCAGTCATAATAAGCTTTAACTTTGTGGATTTGTCATAAGTACGTAATTTCCTGATCTGAATGTCTTTCTTTAGTTTTTAGCAGGACCTTTAATATTAGAGATAGTATGTTACAAAAATAGGGAAAACCTATGCATAGTTTACTTCAATGAGCTTTCACATTTCTTGAACCTGGTAATCCAGTCATAAAAGACTCTCTTAACAATATTCTGAACTTTCAATGAATGATTATATAAACATTTGAGAGTATCTTCCTTAACAAAACTTACGTGCGTACACAGACACAATACACACGTATGCATAGGCAGATAATAAACTTGAGATTTCAGCTTATCAAACAATTGTTGGGTAATAATTAGAGACAGATAACGCAATTTACAACAAGCCAACAACCAGTCATCCTGATGCAGCACACTCATATTTTATCTGTTGCAGTGCCTAAGTATGTTTCCTTTTATTTTACCTTTCAGATCTTTCTAGTTGTTTCCAGTTCTAAATTCAACTTCTCATTCAACTTTGCAGTTTTTTTTATCAGTCTATGTTGTCCACAACTATATTCTTCCCCTTCATTATTTTTCTGACTCCCTCATCAACATTTCTTAAACACATGAATACTTTGAGAATATCTATAGACAAGGAAAAGGAGATGGGGGACTTTGCCCTAAAGCAGAATATTCTTTCAAAATTCAGGTTTACAGCTTAAGCACAAGGTATTTAGAAAAGAAGCTCAGGATGCTTAGTGATATAACTGAAGCATTTAAATAGAATTTTTGTCATTAATATTCTTGAGTGTACCATACTCCTGCTTCAAGAAAGACAAAGAAAGAAAAAGTCAGCTAATATATTTTATATATATACATATAACTATATACCAGACACTGTTTTATGTATATTGCCACATTGATTTCCCCATATAATACCATATCTAAAGCAAAAGAAGTATCAAACTAGTAAAATTTATTTCAACACAAAATCCTAACTTTTTCACATATAAATAGATTGCACAATTCAGTATTAAAAAATGATTGCGCAAATGATTAATAGGCAAAAGAACCAATTTTAAGATCCTTCTCTTTTTCAAAGGATTAAACATATGAAAGATAATCAATTTCATTCATAATTAAATATATTGATAAAAATTACAATTAGATATATTTTTCATCTATCATATTAGTAAAATGATCTTTTGATGAATGTTTGTTGACGTGTAGTGCTGCAAAGATGTGGGAAACAATCAATATTATATATTTTGGTAGAAGTTTAAGCAGATACAGTCTCTTGGTGGTAATTTTCAATGCCTATAATGTTACAACTTCACATAGGAATCAGGCCAGTGATCCGATTTCCTACAGGTACACTTACTCAAATGTGCATAAACAATAATTTTTGCCCTTTCCATGGAACCAAAAAATTGGGAAATAAATATCATCAAAAGGGGATTGAAGAAATCAGAGATGATACCTGGATTCAACCATTGATAAAAAATGAAGCAGACACCTAGGCAATGTTCTCTAAAATATATTGTAAAGTGAAAAATCTAAATAATATTCTAGTTACCTAAACACAAGCATCAAGTAAGAAAGCTATATGCTTAGAATGGTAAAATTTATTAAAAGCAGTATGTTATATATTACATATGCATTTTATATAAGTGCCTTGTGTTTAGAAGACTAACAAGGAAAGGTATAATAATTGTAGTCTCTGGGGAGGGTAACTACATTCTAGGCATCAGAGATGAGAGGAAGCCCTACTTTTTGAAATGTTCCCTTTGGTTATATTTGAAAATTCTTCATAATCATGCACTGCATTCAAAAATAAAGATTTTTAAAATCTTATTTTAGGAAATGATCTGTTCTTTTGCATATCACTGAGACCTCAAAATTCTTTTCTGACATAGGAAGGAAGAACAGCAATATTCTTAGGGCAATATTAATATCCAGGAGCTTGAGAAAGACAGTGAATCAGATATAGGTATTTCTGGAAGTCAATGCACTTTACATCATACACCACCACATTGTCATTAACTATAGTTTCACTTGCATTCATGGATGTTTTCCAAATGTATATTTTGTCAAAACTCATCAAAAAAAGAAGTGAAAAATTGTTTGCAGTTTCTGTCAACGAAGTATGGAATACATTAGAACAAAGCAATATAAAGACATGGATATCTGCCTATTTGTTCACTGTTGAATTTATGCATCTAGAATAAAAGAGGGTACTTAATTAAAATTTTAGAATGAGTGAAAAGATTGAGGAGGCTCTCACATAGGTATAATACTATACTGTTCCACGCTATTTTATTCTTACTTTCCATTGAGGAGATGGGAAGCTTGCAAACTACTATATCCCTGACAAAATCATTAACTCCATGAATTACTTCCTGGAACAACCAAACAGATATTATTTCAATTTGCTTGACCCTCACTACTACAAATAGCCCTTACTTACAGTGCCCATACACATCAAGGACTGACATGCTCACCTTTTATTTCCAGCTTCTCACTTTAAATTGTAAATCAGTCCTAGAATAGTGCCTGCACTTTGTCTTTCTACAGTGCAATTTATGTATTAGACACTTAACATGGTATTGAACAGATTTAATTTCTCTGAGTATTAATAAATTCAAATAAGTTATTCCCAAATAAAAATTTTATCAGCTTTGTGTGAATGTTAAAATATTCAGTTGCCCTCTTTTATTCCTAAGGTAATATGGAAGCCACTTACTCAAAAAAGAAGAAAAAGTGCTTTTAAAATGCTGTCTGATGATTCTGTAAACAGTATCTCTTTGCTCTCACAAAGAGGCATAGGTTCTTACCAGCCTGCTATAAGGCACTTTAAGTTGTTTCTAGTTTCATCCTACACTTTCTGAAATCCATCATGGAAGACTTTAACTCGGAAATGCTTCCTTTTTTGCCTTCCCATGAGGAGTATTTAACATGAAGGATGTAAAATATCTGAGCCTGGGGAAGATCATTCCCTAATATATCCCTTCCTTCCCAATTAAGAAACATGAGCCATATGTGAGAAAGACATTTGTCTTTCAACTTGTCTTCTTACAGTATGGGATAATAGGTGATCTATATTTTGCAATTGAAGTTATTAATTGGGCCCTAAAATACTTGGTACTCCAGTGCACAGATCACAGTTTCCCAAAACCATTGTCCAATAAAAGGAAACAGGACTCCAGGGAGATTTGCTTGACTCTAGTTCTGTGACAAGGAATGTAAAAGATGAACAGGAGCATAGTATATGCCAGAAAGTAAAGACAAAATGAAAAAGAAGCCAAAACAATTCTCAAAATAAACCAAAAGAACAATGACCACAGCACATATGCACACATAAACAGTGATGACGACATAGCAAAGGTCTGCAGAAGCCAATTGATAGCTCTTAATGGCCTAAGCTGGAAAAATCTGAGCAAAAAAATAAATAACACAGTTTTGGACTTTAATCCAAATTGTAAAATTAATATCCAAGATTATATACTGATATAAAAAAATGGTTTAATAAAAAATAAATACATTGGGGCAAATAGGCAAATCTTTCATATAAAACAATTTTAATGATTTATATAGATGCAACATTCTCAAGGAGGTAGAGCATAACTCTCCCTTTCATGGTGTGGAATTCAGATAGTTACTTCTTTCCAAAGAGTACAGTATGGAAAATAGGGGTGGGGGTGTAACATTGTAGTGGAGAAACCTGACAAACACTTTCTTAAGCCAAGCAATCAAGTTTAACATCAACAGTGGTTAGTTAGATTGACAGTATATATCCTTGATATGATGTTATGAAATGTAAATTTCCCCTTATTGTCTTCTTTCCCAAAATCCCTAACTGTAATCTAATCATTACAAAAACTTCGAGAAAACCCTGATTAATTGATAACATCCAAAATGTTTGTCCATTCCTCCTTAGTACTGTCAAGGTCATGAATAAAAAGTGATGTCTGAGACACTATCACTATCCAAAGTTGCCTAAGGAAACATAATGGTTAAATATAATGTGGTAACATGGCTGGAATTCTGGAATAAAAAAAAAAAAGATAGAAAAAAGAAAGATGTTTGTTCAAAACTAAGGAAATATGAATAAAGTATGGAATTTAGTTAATAACAGTGTATCAACATTTGGTTAATTAATTGTGACAAATATATCACATTGATGTAAGATGGAAATAATAGGTAATAATAGGAAAACTGAGTGTGGAGTATATGGCAACACTACAATATATTTGCAACTTTTCTGTAAATCTAAAATTATATAAATAAATAAATAGTTATTTTTAAATGGTTAACACAAATAAGTATAGGTGTAATTCAATCAGTTTATCAAATACTCAATGAATACCATTATATATAAAAATATGGTCTAAATGTCAGGGTAAATATCATTCTCTAAGATATTAGCTTGTAGAGAAGAAAATATTCCTTTTAGTTGTCATCTGTAATTTTATTAACATAAAACTAAGGAAAGGAGAGGAGAAAGGTACCTGGTATCTTTGGTATGCATAATATGTAAAAGTCAGTATAATAGAAAATTGACATGTTAACTCTAAAATATGCTTCAAAACTCTTTTTTTTTCATATATATATTTAAAGATGCTTAGATTACATAAATGTTACACAAAAATTACAGGGATTCCCATGACCTTCACCTCCCATACCTCCCATAACATCTCACATAAACATCTTTCATTAGTGTGGCACATCACCTGCAATAGATATAGGCATCCTGGGGCTTTGCCACTAAGCATAGAACACAGTTCACATCGTCCACCACACTCTCCCACACAGTTCTGCATGCTATATGCTGATGTAAAATGGCCTATATCCGTTGCGTCAACATCACTCAGGACAAACCCCATATCCTGAAAAAGCCCCTATATTACAACTGCCCTTTTTCCAAAAAAGAAAATGGGAAAAAACGAAAAAAAAATTCTTTAATTTATTTTTTCTACTTTTATCACTGCATTATCGGATGTCCAGTGTGTCCCGTGACACCTTCTCCCACTCATTCCCCAGTGTCTTCCAAATTTTCATTTAGTTTTCAAAGAAGTTTTAGGTCACAGCATAGTCACACATGGAGTACTAGAGATTCCCATATACCCAACCTCCCTCACCCTTCTCCACCCCATATTAAACATTTTTTTTGTTTAAATATGTGTGTGGATGGTAGCATTGTTATAACTGTTATACAGATAGTGAAACATAGCTACTAAACATTGTCAATGATTTACAGTATAGTTTACAATTTAGTTTGTACAGTTTAATAATTTTTGATGATATTTACCATGTCCTGTGTCCATTACTGTAAGGTAATAAAAAACATTTCCCATGAACACTAAATACCTCTTTTGATCTTTTCTGTTCCTTCCTCCCCATCCTCCTGGGTCATATGACACTCCACTGTCTTGACTCATGGGATGACAAGATTCATAGTTACATGCCCTGGGTATTCTAACCTGCCCTTCTTAATCTACTGACCTGTTAAACCTGCACCAGCAAACCCAGTAATATCACTACCCACCTGTACTATCCTTCAATATGCAACTATACTCAATCACTTTACGATAGACTATGTCCATATGGGTGATGGCTCACAACATACTCTTCTCTCTCTCACCCTTGTTAACCTATCTTTCAGACAGTGGTTCTCAGAGACTGCTCACTTTCCTCCATTCAAATCAGTGAGGTCATATACTATTCATCCTTCAATGCCTGGCTTGCTTCTATCAACATAAGGTCTTCAAGATTCATTCATGTTATTGCGTGTGTTAGCACTTTATTCCTTCTAAAAGTTGAGTAATATTCCATTGTATGTATGTACCACATTTTGCTTATCCATTAATCTGTTGATGGGCATGGGGGCTGATTCCAACTTCTAGCAATTGTGAACAATGCTGCTATGATCACTGGTGTGCCTATATCTGTTTGTGTCTTTGCTTTCAATTCTTCTGTGTACATATCCAGCAGTGGAATTGCTGGATCATACGGAAGATCTATTGTTAGTTTCCTGAGGAATCGCCAAACTGTCCTTCACGTGGCTGGATCATTCCACAATCCCACCAGCAGTGGATGAGGGTTCCTATTCCTCCACATCCTCTCCAACACTTATATTCTGCTGTTTTTTTAATAGCTGCCATTCTGATGGGCGTAAGATGGTATCTCATTGTGGTTTTGATTTGCATTTCCCTAATAGCTAGCGACGTCGAGCAATTTTTCATGTGCTTTTTGGCCATTTGTATTTATTCCTTGGAGAAGTGTCTTTTCAAGTCACTTGAACATTTTTTAAATGGGTTGTTTGTCTTTTTATTTTCAAGGTGTAGGATTTGTTTATATATGCAAGATATTAGGCTCCTATCAGATATATGGTTGCCAAATATTTTCTTCCATTGGGTAGGCTGCCTTTTTATTTTCTTAATAACATCCTTTAAGGTACAGAAGTTTTTAATTTTCATGAGATCCCATTTATCTATTTTTTCTCTTGCTGCTCATGCTTTGGCTATGAAATTCATGAAAACATTTCCTATTACAAGGTCCTGTAGATGCTTCCCTACATTATCTTCCAAGATAATGGTTCTTTATGGTTTTGGCTCTTATATTTAGATCTTTGATCCATCTTGAGTTGATTTTTGTATAAGGTGTGAGATGGTATTCTTCTCTCATTCTTTTGGATATGGGTATCCAGTTCTCCAAGCACCACTTGTTAAAGAGGCCATTCTCTCCCAACTGAGTGGGCTTGGTGGCCTTGTCGAATATCAGGTGACTGAATATGAGAGCATCTATATCAGAACTCTCAATTCGGTTCCATTGGTCAGTAGGTCTATCCTTGTGCCAAAACCATGCAGTTTTGATCACTGTAGCTTTTTCTTTGTAGTATGTTTTAAAGTGTGGTATGTGATACCTCCAACTTCATTTTTCTTTTTCAATATGTCTTTGACAATTCGTGGCCTTTTACATCTCCAAATACATTTTGTCATTAGTTTTTCCAGTTCCTTAAAAAATACAGTGTTAATTTTTACTGCCATCACATTAAATCTGTATATTAGTTTAGGTAGGATAGACATATTGTTGAAGTTTAGTCTTCCTATCCATGAACAGGGAATATTTTTCCATTTATTTAAGTCTTCTTTGATTTTCTTTAACAGTGTTTTGTAGTTTTCTGTATATAAGTCCTTTACTTCTTTAGTTAAATTTATTCCTAAGTATTTGATTCTTTTAGTTACTCTTGAAAATAATAATTTTTTCTTGATTTCCTCCTCAGATTGCTCGTTATTGATGTACAGAAATGCAACTGATTTTTGAGCATTGATCTTATAGCCTGTACCATTACTGAATTCCTTTATAAATTCTAGAAGCTTTGTTGTAGATTTCTTAGGGCTTTCTATGTTTAGGATCATGTCATCTGCAAATAATGAAAGTTTTACTTCTTCTTTTCCAGTCTGGATGCCTTTTATATACTTTTCTTGCCTCAATGCTCAAGCAATTACTTCTAAGATAATGTTAAATACGAGTGTTGATAGTGGGCATCCTTGTGCTGTCCCCCATCCCAGAGGGAAATCTTTTAGGATTTCACCATTGAAGATCATGTAAGCTTTGGGTTTTTCATATATACCTTTTATCATATTCAGAAAGTTTCCTTCTATTCCTATCTTTTGCAGCGTTTTTATTAGGAAAGTGTGCTGTATTTTTTCGAATGATTTTTCTGCATCTATAGAGATGATCATGTGATTTTTTTCTTTCAATCTGTTTATGTGGTATATTACATTGATTGATTTTCTTATATTGAAACATCCTTGCATACCCGGGATGAAATTCACTTGGACATGGTGTATAATCCTTTTGATACGTTGTTTAATGTGATTAGCAAGTATTTTGTTGAGGATTTTAGCATCTAGGTTCATTAGAGAAATTGGTCTGTAATTTTCCTTTCTAGTGGTATCTTTGTTTGGTTTTGGTATTAGGGTAATGTTGGCATCGTAAAATGAGTTAAGCAATATTCCTTCTACTTCTATTTTTTGGAAGAGCTTAGGCAGAATTGGTATTAGCTCTTTTCAGAATGTTTTGTAGAACTCAGCTGTGAAACCATCTGGTCCTGGGCTCTTCTTAGTTGGGAGGTTTTTGTTGACTGAGTCTATCTCTTTGCTTGTCATTGGATTGTTGAGTTCATTAATTTCTTCTTTCATCAATGTAGGCTATTTGTGAGTTTCTAGAAACTTGCCCATTTCCTCTAAATTATCAGCCTAGTTGGCATAGAATTTTTCAAAGTATCCTCTTATGATACTCTCTATTTCTGTGGGGTCAGTACTGATATCCCCTTGCTCATTCCTTATTTTTTGTATTTGCATCTGTTCTCTCTTTTTCTTTGTTAGTCTGGCTAAGGGTTTGTCAATTTTATTGATATTCTCAAAGAAGCAGCTTTCAGTTTTGTTTATTGTTTCTAGTGCTTTCTTATTCTCTATTTCATTTAGTTCTGCTCTAATCTTTGTTATTTCCTTCTTTCTACTTCCCTTTGGTTTAGTTTGTTGTTGTTTTTCCAATTCCTCCAAGAGTGCCGTTAGGTCTTCAATTTTAGTTTTTTTCTTTTTTAATATATGTATTTATAGCTATGAACTTCCCTCTCAGGACTGTTTTCGCTGCATTCCATAGTTTTTGATATAATGTGTTGTCATTTTTATTAGTTCCAAGGTAGTTACTGATTCCTTTTAAGGTTTCCTCCTTGACCCACTGTTTGTCTAAGAGTGTGTTGTTTAAATTCTATATCCGTGTGCCTAATCTCTTTCTCTGGCCCTTAGTGATTTCCAATTTCATCCTGTTATGGTCAGAGAAATTACTTTGTATAATTTCAATTTTTCTGAATTCATTGAGAGTTGTTCTGTGGCCTAACATGTTGTCTATCTTGGAGTATGATCCATGCGCACTCGAGAAGAATATAAATCCTTCTGTATTTGGGTGTAGTGTTCACTATATGTCTATTAAGTCCAGGTCCTCTAATGTATTGTTGAGAGCCATTGTTTCTTTATTGATTCTCCATCTAGATGTTCTGTCTAATGATGATAATGATGTATTAAAGTCCCCCACTATAACTGTAGAGGCATTTATTTCTCCACTTAGTTTTTTCAGAGTTTGCCTCATATATTTTGAGGCACCCGATTAGGTGCATAAATGTTTATGATTGTTCTCACTTCTTGAGAGATTACCCCTTTTACTAATATATAGTGTCCATTTTTGTCTCTTACAATAGTTTTGCATTTAAAGTCTTTTAGAATAGCTACTCCTGCCCTTATATGGCTATCGTTAGGTTGTAAAATTGTTTTCCAGCCATTCACTTTCAGCCTCTTGAATCCCTGGGTTGAAGGTGGGTTTCTTGTAGACAGCATATAGATGGATCATATTTCCTTATCCATTCTGCCAATCTTTGTCTCTTGATTGGTGAATTTAATCCGTTAACATTCAGTGTTATTACTTGCAATGAATTTCTTACTTCAGCTATTTTTTCTTTGGGTTAATATAAGTCATATGTTGTTTTGTTTCTGTTTTTGTCTTTTTAGCTGTTTTTAAACTCTCCTCCAACTCTCTCTCCCTTGTTTTTCCCTTTCAACATGTAGAACTTCTTTTAGTATTTCTTGAAGTGCCAGTTTCTTATTGACATACTCTCTTAATTTCGGTTTATCTGTGAATATTTTGAACTCTCCATTATTTTTGAATGCTAGTTTTGCTGGATAGAGAATTCATGGCTGGAAGTTTTTTCTTTTAGTAGTTTGACTATGTCATACCACTGTCTTTTTGCCTCCATGGTTTCACTTGAGAAATCAGCACTTAATCTTATTGTGCTACCCTTGTGTGTGATGGTTCTCTTTTCTCTTGATGCCTTGAGTATTTTCTCTTTGTCTTGAGCACTGGACATTTTGATAAGTATATGCCTTAGAGTTGGCCTCTTGGGATTTATACTGTTTGGGGTTTGCTGTGTTTCCTGGATCTGTACATCCATCTCTCTCAATAGGGTTGGGAAGTTTTCAGCTATTATTTCCTTCTACACTCCTTCTGTTCCCTTTCCCTTACTCTACTCCTTCTGGGATGCCCATAATGCATATGTTTGGGGTTTTTTTATTGTTGGTTAATTCCCTGAGTCCCTGCTGGATTTTTCTATCTTTTTGTCTATCTATTCTACTATCTGTTTGATTTCAGATGTATTGTCTTCCACATCACTAATTCTTTCTTCTGCCTGTTCAAATATGTTGTTATGTGAATCCAGCGTGTATTTTATTTCTTGGATTGTGCCATTGATCACCATCATATCTGTTATCTTTTTGTGTATGTTTACAATTTCTTCAGTATGTTCTCCCAGTGTCTTCTTTATATCCTTAATCTCATCCTTCACTTCTTTAAGTTGGTCCATGATATTTTTTTGGTAAGCTTTGATTATTTGTTCGATGTTCTGCATCTCTTCCTGGTTTTCAGTTTGTTCATTGGACTGGTCCATGTCTTTCTGTTTCTCAGTGTGGTTTGTAATTTTTTGTTGCTCTCTAGTCACCATTTTATCTTGATGGGTTTATTCAGTTGATTAGCTTCTCTCTCTGCTCTAGAGTTTTATTTAGCTGGTGGTTCTGCATGTATGTTAACTTTTCTCTTTGACACTCTTTCTTCATATTTTATTTCCTTGCTTCTTTCTATGTTCCCTTGAAGGCAAAAGATTAGGGCCAGTGGAATTGAAAGATGTGAGAAAGAAAGAAGGATAATAGTAATATTGATAAAAGTTAGAAGAGGGGTCAAATAAGATTTACTGAAATGAATATTTAACTCATGTAAGCCGTGTAGAGTAATTGGAAAAAAATTGGAGTTCCTACAATGGACTGGGAAACCAAATAAAGGAATATATACAATGATTTAGAAAGCTAGAAATATGAGGAGGGAGAGAAAGAGTAAAGAAAGGGTGAAAGGAAAAAGATAATATTAGTAAAAAAAGAATAAATCAAAATAGATAGAATAGAAATTGACACCCTTAAGTTGTGGGCATATGAAAAAACGTGGTTTATAAGAGCCACAACAGCAAGCAGAAGGCAGAAAGGTGAAGGAAGGATAAGAGATAGTTTGGAATGCCACATGAATATAGACAGATAATGGGAAGTCACTGGAGAAGAAGCACAGCAAAGAAGAGACAAGCTAGTAGCACCTAATTTTTAAAAAATGAAAGAAAAAAGAAAGGGGGTAGGAAAGAGGAAAGAAAAGCAAGAGACAACAAATAAACAGAGAAAAACCAAACAACCACA